>JAVRXN010000010.1:129865290-129995290 GCA_033556935.1 Timema podura | reverse complement strand
TAAGTCATTTAACTTTTTATGGATTGAACGGAGCTTTAAGATGGGGTGCTAGTGGGCGCGAGTTTAGTGCATTCATTTTGCAGTTTTTATAGCGTTAACATATTTTGGCCAAAATAAATCCAATATATCTTCTATAAAATCATAGAGTTTAGTTTTATGCACATGCTAATCTCAACCATTCTCGAATATCTGTCAAAGCTGTCCTGGAATTTAATGACAACCTTTTCTCTTTATTTAAAAAGTTTGTCACCAAATGCTGCAATGCTCATGAAGGATATTCAAGAACTGTTGAGATTAGCATGTGCAGAAAACTAAACTCTATGTTTCTATAGAAGAAATATTTTATATATTTTGGCCAAAAGATGTTTATGCTATAAAAAGTGCAAAATTAATACGCTAAACTTGCGCTCACTAGCACCCCACCTTAAGCGTATAGCCCGATTGGATAGTAAGACGCAGTGTTTGGAAAAAAAAAAAAAAGAAGTGCGCTATGAATAAAGGAAGGCTGTATAGATAGGTGGAACTTGAGTCTACAGTGAGTGGCTACCTCCGAAAAAAAAAAACCTTATATTTAGTGTTGGTAAACTAAGATAACTGTCTTAAAACTGCTGAAAATATATGAAAAAAATATATATTGCTATACAGATTTTTTTCATTCCAAACAGTTTAACTAACACACAAAAAAACTGTACAGTATTGAAGTATTTTAGACTTTGCAAAAAAGTTTAAGTACATTTTAATTTAGACATGAAGAGAGTGCGAGTATTGAGGCCTACCTTCCAAATGGTTTAAGATATGTTTTAAAAATCACAGACACATTTGACTTACAAATATAAGACAAAACAAATTGTATATATATATCTCATTGAAAATATATAATGACGGAATTAGCTAGTTATTACATATAAAAGTGTTTTTCAACTTTACTAGTTCTTCCACATATATATAACATGGCAGATACTTAATATGATCACATGTCTAGAAGAACACCCTTTCCTATATTTATGAACACACTCAACACATTAACAAGCTAAACATATGGAATACATTTACCAGTAATCTGCGCTACATATTTTATTAATATATGGCAAATGATATACATTTAATATTTAATTATTTAACTAATGCAAACTATGAATAAAATAACCAAAGCTATTATTTATGCTTTTAGTGAGCATTACTCCATATAGATATCATTTTTCAATTTTCAGAATAATGCAAACTATGCTTTTGTTTCCTAGCCCCTGTAAATCCATATATTTCCGAGTGTTTGATAATCTGATTGGGTTCAGTCCAGTTCACCTCATCCTATCGAGACTTTAGTGCAGTGTTTAACATACTTTTTTTGTTCACAGTACACTTATTAGGCTTAAAAATAGTACCATATTGACTGGAAAGTAAGCCACACTTTTCTACCAAAAACAATCTTTATAAAACTTTTGTATAATACCTTTGGATAATACATAACAAGTGTGCTAATTTTGAGGACTGAAGGTATATATTGAAATAGTTTATATTATTATTATTATTATTATTATTATTATTATTATTATTATTATTAGCACCGCGTCTTACTACCCGTTCGGGTTATATTCAAATAGTTTATAATCAGCATAATAGATAGTGCTCTTTGGCGTGTGATCATGTTGAAGAACTTGAGTTGGGTCCAAAAACTAATCTAATTTTTTTTTTTTCAATGTGCAACTCTTTTTTTTAAACATCTTGATTCATAGCTTTAGAAAATATAACAAGGATATGATTGGAATCGATAGTTCTACTTTAGAAAGTACATTAACACAATATTTATAAATATAAAAACATAGTATTGTTTTCATAAATGGAGATACTCTGAATATTTTGCAAATAGATGCAAATTACAAATTAAAACTATCTAATTATCTAATTATTCAAGCAAAGAGCACTTACCCTTCCTCGCTCCACTAAGTTGGTAATCATAACAATGATGGCTACCCGTTGTTCCCAAACCATCCGCCAGAAACAATCGAATGTGGCAGGAAGAGGACCCTGAGTGCCAATATATGCTCGAGAGCATTGGAAACCATCGATGTAATTAGCGTTTACATAATCCACAGATTTCTTTTGTCCAGGAACTGGCAACAATTGGACTCTACTGTGATCATCTGTTGGAAGATAAAAATCAAAATATTATCCTGCATAGAAAACAACAAGCTTTACTAAATAATGCTAATTATTGTGTGCCCTTCTTTCTAAAACCTAGAGAACATATTTGATCACCAAAGTGTTTATTAAACTGTCATTTTATTTCTACAAGAAATATTGATCAGGAAAATAAACCGATAAATCTAGTATTAGAGGATAATGGGGCCAAGTTAGCCTTAGCTAGCCAAAAACTTGAATAATACAGAACACTCCATCTTATTAATGATTTTCTTTCTTTTATTTACATTCATGATTCTAAGCTTCAGAAAACAAAAAAACACTAAACTAACTTTAAATCTCACACCCTTAAACCATTCCCGACAAATCACTAAGCTGCAGCCGTAACACTCAGTGTCAGCAACTGATTCGAAGTCAAGTGGTGGACAATAATATTGATGGAACCACAGTATATGTAAACGAGTCACCAGATTCACTCCACCGCTCATGCTAGAAGAATGAGCCAGTTTAATGAGGATCCTTTGATAGACGATTCTCACAAAACCCAAACTATGTTAATAGGTACCTCAAATAATACAGAACTTAAGATAGTACAAAATCTCATGTGATTTGGAACCTTAGATAATATGGAGGCTCAGTAATATTTTATTTATTTGAGGTATTTAACGCACACTTACTGAACCGACTGATTATATCAGCACAGGAGAATTTCTATGAGCGAGAGCGAAAGGCTGTGTCAATTTTGCCGGAAAGATATTTCCACATACCTTCTAGGGTTCTTTTACATGCCACAATTGACAAGGGACTGACGACTTTACTTCCCTTCTGAAGAAAGTTGTGCTATGAATTTTTATTGCTCAAGGAAAATCTGTCTATCTCGGCTAAGTTTGAGATCATGTTCTGAGGCGAGCCTCACTGAGAGTTAGTAATGGAACCTCAGATGATTGGATCTTGGATAATAGGGACTCTACTGAATGTTTAAAAAGTAGTAATTTTTTTCCAAATTCATAATTTGCAAGAAGCTGCTCAATGTGATGAAATAACTTCAAATGTGAGATTTATATTTTTTTTATGTGCTGTTAACTTTTGAGAAAATTAATAGTTTATCAAGTAAAGTTGTTAGTGTGAATAAGTTCTAGGATTGGTTTCTGTGGCATCAGAAAGATCCATCAACGGTTTCCAGCCTATGGCCGGATCAGTTTCTTTCTCTATCATTCCACCCCTCTTCCTCCTTTAATTTCTTCCATTCTTATGCTCTCACTTGAAAATATTGTTATCTGCTCCTTCCATCTCTTTCTTGGCCTCCCTTGCGGTCTTTTTCTCTCATACTTCATTTCCAACATTTTCTTTGGCATCCTCTTTTTTTCCATCCTCATTACATGCCCATACCATCTCAGTCTTGCTTCCTCTACTATCTCATGTACTCCAACATCCTCATTACATGTCCATACCATCTCAGTCTTGCTTCCTCTACTATCTCATGTACTCCAACATCCTCATTACATGTCCATACCATCTCAGTCTTGTTTCCTCTACTATCTCATGTACTCCAACATCCTCATTACATGTCCATACCATCTCAGTCTTGTTTCCTCTACTATCTCATGTACTCCAACATCCTCATTACATGCCCATACCATCTCAGTCTTGCTTCCTCTACTATCTCATGTACTCCAACATCCTCATTACATGCCCATACCATCTCAGTCTTGCTTCCTCTACTATCTCATGTACTCCAATATCCTCATTACATGACCATACCATCTCACCCTTGCTTCCTCTACTATCTCATGTACTCCAACATCCTCATTACATGTCCATACCATCTCAGTCTTGCTTCCTCTACTATCTCATGTACTCCAACATCCTCATTACATGCCCATACCATCTCAGTCTTGCTTCCTCTACTATCTCATGTACTCCAACATCCTCATTACATGTCCATACCATCTCAGTCTTGTTTCCTCTACTATCTCATGTACTCCAACATCCTCATTACATGTCCATACCATCTCAGTCTTGCTTCCTCTACTATCTCATGTACTCCAACATCCTCATTACATGTCCATACCATCTCAGTCTTGCTTCCTCTACTATCTCATGTACTCCAACATCCTCATTACATGCCCATACCATCTCAGTCTTTATTCCTCTACTATCTCATGTACGCCTACTCTTTACCGGACAACTTCATTCCTAATCTTGTTTCTCCTCAAGACAGCTAACTTGCTCCTCACAAACTTTATTCCCATGGCCATCACTAAACTTGAAATATGAAATTAAAAGTGCTTTAAGCAAAATATATAATATACATATATTTTTTCTAACACAGCGTCTTTCTACCCGTTCAGGCTATATGCTTATATACTAATTACACTAGTGGTTTTAAGGATTAGCAAGATTATATTTAGAGGAAGTGTACCCGCATTTGTGTGGAGAGTGAGTGGAAAACCATTTAGTATACACTATCCTCAGTAAACCCAACCAAAGTTCGAACCTCGATCTTACTGTCATTGGCAGTATAACCTACTGAGAGAGTAACACATTAAACCATGTGGCCACCTAAGTGGATCAATCTAATTAATTAAAGAGTAAATTGTACCCTCCCATTCAATATAAAACTCACCCTTTAAATCCAATAAACACACTTTCGCTGGCTACATTATTGCGTGTGTGGTTGATAAAAATAGATAGCAATAAGAAGGCAACCATTTACTTAAACAGTTATTTCAAGAGATGCTAGCGCTAGTAATAACCCACAATCCCCCCCAGAAGTCTTGAACCTAGCTTTGGCCTAATTAACTGGACCAAGGTAATCATAGAAAAATGTCCACTTGTGGGAAGAATACCTATGGTAGTTCTGGGAATCTACTCGGGGACCTCTAGATTAGTAGAAAAGATTGCTGAACACTAGAACAAGGGGCTACTCCATTTCCTAAATAAATGATTTTATTTTTTCATCCTATTTCATTATATTCTCTTTCAATGTAAGCTCAACTTACACGCTAAAATGTTTAAATAACGATTTTTGGTTTTGTTGTCTGGATGTTGAGAGTGTTCTGTCGAATATTCCTCTTGGGTGGAAGCAGCTTGAATGGCCTCATATTCTTTGCTAAAACCTATGTCTCCATCAGCATGAAGTTCTTTGACATGTTCTGAGAAGAGGTGCATTGAGACCGCTGTGTTTGCCTCACCAGTTTCTGTCCAGTCTACGATAGTAGGCGGTGGAGCCCGCGGAGGGTCATCCAAGTAATAGTAGGCGGCACGAAAACATTTCCTGAAAATAGACAGATAAAGAGTTAAAAAAAAAAAACTTGTAGTAAAATATACTTTGAAGAGAAAGTATTCAAGGTGATTCACATGCAACAACTATATAGTGATAAGAGTCCATTGATACATTAGGTTTTACATTTGTTAGTTTATTGTAACATAGCTAAGCATTTAAAACATATAAATATATATATTTAAATGTGTAAATTTTCATGGCCGCGTCGGTGGCCACATGGTCTAAAGTGTCACTCTCGCAAAAGACTAGACTGCCGATGATGAGGATTTCAGGGGTCAGGTGTGCTAAGGGTGGTTTTTACTAAATTGTCCCCCCTCTCTTGCTCTCCTGCTCTCTCTCTCACTCACTCACTCACTCACTCACTCACTCACTCACTCACTCACTCACTCACTCACTCACTCACTCACTCACTCACTCACTCACTCACTCACTCACTCACTCACTCACTCACTCACTCACTCACTCACTCACTCACTCACTCACTCATCACTCACTCACTCACTCTCTCTCTCTCTCTCTCTCCATGCAAATGCAGGTACACTTCCTCTCAATTATGCTAATGTGTTAGGGATGAGGAAGGTTGAATATAGGAAGTTTACCCATATTTGCATTGAAGGAGAGTTGAAAACCATTTAGAAAAAAAAAAAAAAACCACACACTCAGTACACCCAAGCGGTATTCTAACCCCGATCACCCATCGGAAGTCCATTCTATTGTGAGAGTGACAAATTACACCATGTGGCCACCTAAACAGGTTATTTTAATTTCCAATCCAAATATCAAAATTTGGTTTTGTGATAGAATCTAGTATAGCTAGCACAAAATAAAAACAAACTCAATAAAATTATTTTAGAGAATGTGTTAAGACATGACAGCATTAAGATGACAGCATTAAGCATGACAGAATTAAGATTTATACAAAGCAAGCATGTGAGTCTAAATCAATCTTTAATTTGATACCAACTATGTTAAATAATAAAACAAAAGAATAAAAATCTAATCAATACTAGAGTCATAAAAACCAGTCAAAACTTTACAGCTTGAAAACAATAAAGGTAAGAGCTATTTATATACGGAGCTAATGGGATTAGCATAGATTAAATGTTTGAAGAAAACCATTTATGACAAAAAGGCAATCAACAACCAAATCAATATTGAGACTTCAGAGGAACAATGAGACACACAAGCTCAGTAAAAAAAAAAAAAAGAAGTAATAATCCTAACCAATCCAACAATTACAGTAGGGCAACCATTTATGAAATTTCTCTAATACAGTGGTTTTCAATTATATACATGCATGTCCATAATATTCAGCACTTATTCTGATATTTCACCATTTTTCGGCATGACAAACTCAACAGCTAAACCCAATAAAGGTTTTGGACGTCTTTTTATTGTCTGTAATTCATTTATGTTTACAGCATTTGTGTGCTCATGCAGGGATCAACAAGTACCTTAACGTTCACTTAATGTAAATAAACACAGTGTGTGATCAGGATTCACATAACGTGATGTAACAACTTGAACAAATTTGAATTGTTTGAAAACAAATTGTTCACTAAAATGAAACCCAAGCATTTATGGCCGATTAGGCGGCAAGTACATGCAATAAAGGCTTTACTGGAGCAACAAATTAAAGTGTAGCAAGAGGCTAAGAGGTTTTAGAGTTTGTGAGATGCAGAAAAACAAACTATACAGGTACCAAAGAAGAAGTTGTACGCAAACCATAAACAAATAAATTAAGTAAATTAAGTACTAAGTAACCCTGTAGGCATTGCTCACAACATGATTATCTAGCTAGATCACGTGGTACCCTTTACTTAACGTTCACGTAGTGAGAAAGTTCTTCCCTGGACAAATCTTAAATTAAGTGAACATTAAGCTAAATGCATAGTGATGGCTTACACTTAAAAACACAAGGATAGCTTTTGAGTTATGTGATGTCACGTTACATGAACATTAAGTGAACATTAAGTTGATCGACAACACGTCATAGGTATTTCTTTGTACTGTGGCAAGTTTCCAAACTTGCAATGTTTTTAAATTTATTATTTCATGTATAAAAAAGGCTATGTTCAGATTTTTGTGGGGAGTCTGGGACATAGCCCGCCATTTAAGAGGAGCCTTAATGTGTTTTCTTACACCTATTTAAGGATACAAAAATGATGAAAGCCCGTTTCGGGACTGCACAGTCTCAGGCAACAATCTTGCAAGAGACTAGACTGCCAATGAGGAGATTGTGGTTTGAATCTTTGTCGGGTATACTGAGGGTGGTTTTTCCATTTATATATTGGGGATAACTGCTGAAAGTACTAGCCAGATTTTGAATATCTTTGAGTAGCTGTTACTTTCACCAGTTACCGCATATTAACTCAATACACCAACAACTAGGTAAAGATGGCCCTAGATACGAGTCGAAACAGGGTAGATCAGTGGTACAACATTGGTGCACAAAGCCAAAAGATCCTGGGTTCAATTCCTGTGTCTAAGTTTTTTTTCACTTAAATGAATTAAAAATATAAAGTTATAATACATCACATGTTTTTAAACATACCAAGCTATTTTAAACTTAAACAAATGTGTATGGCTCATTAAATGGAAAACTCATCTCACTCTTGGTGTACAAATTGTTTACCCTTGAAGTTAGCAGTCCTACTTGTAAGATGTGGCTGTAGTATAATATACCAAGTTACACCATAGCTTCCTTTCAGGGTACAAAAAGGGTGCAGGTACATAATTTTAAGGGAAAAGGTCTAGGAAAGACTGATAGGAACAAATATAAAGACAAACTAAATATGGCTTTTACGATGTAAAGTAAAACAAAATTTACAATTTACAATGCTGTCAGTGAACAAAGAGATAATAGCCATCCTTTCAAGAAATGAGACCCATATTCGCAAAATTCTCTGACCTAAATTTAATTCTATCCTAACATTTTAGGTGGAAGTATAAAATGTAAACATAAAAATAAGGAATGGAACTGGAGACAGAAGGAAAAATAGTAAAATAGCTAAGGATGACAATGGCAGCAAATTTTTTTCTTTTCTTTTTATTCTATTTGCTCTGCTAATCCTCCCCACTTCCATGCACAGGTTGGTTCATATAAAACAAAACCCAAACAATCATTCAGCGTGGTCCCTTCCAGCATATTATGTATCCATTCAACAATGTCACATTTCGTCCACCTGCTTGTGATCTACAGCAAAATATTTGGGTTTTGTTTTATATGATTTACCGTGTACATATTTATGAATGTAATCTGAGTAAATTCATGGAGTACATTAATCTTTGTTTAATATAAAAATAAGATATTAATATCTTACACAATGAAACTTTTTCCATTTCTAAGAGATTCCATGATGAACCACAAAACATTCCTACTTCATGTCACTTTCTTCTTAAAGTTATATCTAAAAAGAGTGGATGAAAAATAAATATTTCTACCAAAGGAAAATCAAACACGTCACTAAAAAGTATGTCACACATATTAGTCTGTTACTCATTTCACCTCACCAAATGATTATGAAATCTATTTGAGTCAGCTAGCTCTATTTAAAAAGTTGTATTCATGTGGACTTGTATCTACTTTGTTTCCGATGCAATGTGGCACCAAAAATGCCTTAATTATGTCAATCAAATACCCAGGCCTGGTTCCCTAATAAATATTAAGAGTGATAAAAAATATAGAATGAATTATTTGTGACAAAAAAAACAAGTAAAATGGGTGTGTTTAGTAGGTAGTTATATTAGTACTAATTTCCTCTGCACTAAGAACACAGTCAAAACTATGTATTATAAACAATTTAATCACTTTCTTACAGAATATAAAATACACTCGCAAGTTGTAAACACAAACAAAATGTATTCAACAAAAACTGATAAATTAAAAATACAATATTATGTTCTTGCAATGTAATGAACTGAATTTTAATGTCTACCGCAGGGAGATAAGTGTGAACTGGAACAGCTATACAGACAATACAGCATATATCTTATCTTATCATGATTTATTTGATGGTGATACTAAGTTGGGAGAGCAGCTTCCCTATCACATCTAGTTTTAAACTAACTAGTTGCTAAATTGGTAGATCACTCAACACAGCATCATTTTATCTCTCTAAATAATTCAAACAAAACAAAACTAGAAAATATATATATATGTATCAAAATTAAGAGAAAGAAAATGGTGAGTTTTCAACAAACACATTTAATACTGATTTGGATTGAAATGTATCAGTACATTCACAAACAAACTTAAGATATAATTATATTATCATCCTATAAAATTTACTTGTGCATAAATTTTATTTTTCATTTGAGTTTTATCAGAATATATAAAAAAAAAAAGGATTAAGTTACTTCAATATTAATTCTGTAATTTATTTTCAAACTATCAAAATAAGATCAGTCAGTCATTTAAACTGGTAGGTAGCTTACAAGAAAACACAAACAAGAATTACATTTTATTATAGTCTACTGCTATATTATTATGTTTTAAAGAACACAGCAAATTTAGATTAAAATTAAATATTAAATTTCTGATTCATACAATAAAGCTGTAAAACTTGCTTAGATTAATACTAATGTTTTCTAAATGTTCCAATAGTATAGTTTTGCAATAAAATGATTACTTCATTTTAATGTCGAACCTTCATTCAAATCCTGTATTGAATTTACAAAGATTTTTTTAAATAAACTATAATATTTGAAAAAATATACAATTAAGTTAATAATCTTTGCTTCATAAACTAATGAACAAAATCATTCAGGTTCCTTATAACCCATATTTTGATGTACCGGCTCATTTCTAAGTGGCTTTACATAATTTAAACAGCTAAAGTAATAAAAATAAACAAATATTCTCCATAACCCAACCATTTTGATATTTGAACTCGTGCCAAAAGTATTTTCAAAGTGTTAAAAAAAATTACTACTTGCTCCATGTTGATACTAATTCAATTTTTATAAAAGTTGAAAAAAGTATTCTCAATGTAGAAATACATCCCACTACCATACCATATTATTAAATAATATCACCACTGTGTCTTGTTCAGGTTATACGCTTATGTACTAATTACACTTGTACTAGGGATGAGGAAGGTTGAATTTAGAGGAAATGTATTCAAATTTGCATGGAGGGAGAGTGGAAAACTATTTAGGGAAAACCACCCTCAGTACATCCAACCTCGATCTCTCCATCATCGGCAGTCTAGTATAGTGTGAGAATAGCGCGTTAGACCACATGGCCACCAAAACTTTTTTTATTTATAAATTACTGTTTTACAGCCAATTATGATGTGATGAAGTATGTAAAAGTCATTTCGGAATTATTGATTTTTAAGGAACTTAACACATCTAGGCTATCACAACCCTTAAGATATGAGTAGAATGGACTTTAGACTGCATGTTTCTGGTCTAACTCCACGCAAAAAACTACAGTTGTAATTTAAATTAGACACATTCAGCGATAATGTGACAGCACTTACACATTCGCAAGTCAAACATTTTAAATATCGAAAATAACACTAACAATTCCTATCAAAAGAGATAAGAAAATATTGTTAAGTTAAATTATCTTATGAATACCAAAAGATACCCTAAAAAATTCTTAATAGCCACAGCTGAAAATATATGTTCCTTCTACTTAAAGGCAAACACTGGGAATTTTGGTGGAATAGAGTAAAGCATTGTATGTTACTGAGTAGAGGATAGGTCTTTGTAAGCTTGGCATGTTAAATTAATCTCAAATAAAATTAATCAATAAAAATTATTTAATGATAAAACATTTTTATTGTACATTTTAAAAATACACACTATAAAAATATATTTAGTTTTAATCATGGACTAAATTATCAAATAAATATCATCATCAAGTAGATCACAATAATTATATAGTATATATCAACAGAATTTGAAGTACCGTTATTAATAATAAAGATTAAATAATGGATTTATCTTAATTTTAACTTAAAGAATAGTGGAAATAGTCTATTTTTTTGTATTCTTTGGTAACTTGTTTTTAAATATTTGGAAATACATATTTTTCTCCTAAATCACACTATAGAAGACTATTTTTTAAATATTTGGCGATATATATATTAACTAAGACAAATACAATGGCTTCTCTGTAGAAATATAGGTTAAGCTACACTTTGATTTAGCTACTTAAATTAAGTGTTAGAATGTCCCTATATATTTAAGGGCCTGATTAGACTTGGTACACCTGCAGCGTTGTACTCAATACTAGACGCCACCTACCTAAACTTGCATATGAAATTAGTCCATTCCATTCTGGTCTAGGTAGTTGTCTTGTATTTAGTATAACATCGTACTTGAGACGTACTAAGTCTGACTATGAAACTGGCCCTTAGACTCCAATCAAGTGTTAAAAATATATTTCTATATAATCTTGGACTTAAATTTAGTGCTAAAATTACCTTAATATAATCTAAGACATTATTTAATATCTCGAAAAATATATTCAATAATTAGGTATAGTAGGGCCCCACTCATATGGTGGGTTAGGTTCCAGAGCCCTGCAGTCGAGAGTAACATAGCCTTTTTCAACTTTCAAATGCATATAGGATCCTACACACATATTCACACTATCATATATAAAGTGTGCAAATAAAAACTATTGAATGAACATTTGATAATTGATAGCTAGAATCATTCTATAGTGCCCATCACTACTGTAACCAGACTGAATTACAGACAGAATGGCGGCCAAACCCATTCACAGTGAGCATCATGCTGAAACACACCGGAAGAGTGAGATAAGCACCGGACATAGTGAACATGTATACAGTATACAGTAGTTGAAAACCGCTGTATTAGAGGACTGCAGTAAAGCAGGACCCTACTGTACCTACTTATTCAAGAGTCAGTATTAATATTCTCTTGATATGTCTGTCTTAATGAGAAACATGTCCCAATATTGAACACAGGTCAATTTCTAAATGAGTTATTTATGAAGAGATAAAACAAAGAGACAAGACTACACACAAATAAAATAATAAACAAATATAATAAAGCAAAATGTTGTTCCTCTAATCACAATTATGTAACTAGTATTACAATTAATTATTAATAAACCTTGTGTTTAATCAATAGCGATATAAGGAACTCTGAAAACAAATGGGAAAAGAATATTTTATATCACTTTAGTATTTATGTTTTTTTATATTATGAACAATTTTTCTAAATGAAAATTATACCTTTAAGATGTTAAAAAAAAAGTGTTTATCAAAACCAAATTTGGGTATATTAAATGAGACACGTAAATATTTGGAATTATCATCTTTTTTTGTATG
This sequence comes from Timema podura, assembly GCA_033556935.1. Classification (NCBI taxonomy): domain Eukaryota; kingdom Metazoa; phylum Arthropoda; class Insecta; order Phasmatodea; family Timematidae; genus Timema; species Timema podura. Next base: position 129,982,552 of record JAVRXN010000010.1, on the reverse strand, counting down.
AGGCTTATCATAATTAGGGAGCGGATTCTTAGGCACCAAAAATGTTTAGAATAAGCAGTCAAATAGGCACTAAAAATATGGGATCCAGGCACTGGAATAGGCACATTATTAAAAAAAAGCATACAATAGGCAATGTAAAAATGATTTTACTTGCTACTATTTTATTATTATTATTATTATTATTATTATTATTATTATTATTATTATTATTATTATTATTATTATTATTATTATTATTATTATCACCGAATCTTACTACTCGTTCGGGTTGTACGCACTTACGCTAATGTATAATGGTAGGGTAATTGCAAGATGAAATGGAGGACCTACAGTTTAACATGGAATCCGAACCACGATGGAGGCCTGGCATTCCACATATTCACAATAATATTTTATTACCTACAGTCAATTCACAGTGTTTTTTTTTATTAGCACCAAGACCACTACTTGTTTGGGTTACACGCTTATGTACTAATTACGCTAATACTTAAAGAGGTTAGGAAGGTGAAATTTATAAGAAGTGTATTTGGCCTTGCGTGGAGAGAGAATTAACAAAAAGACATCATAAGTAGGCCTACACAGGACCAAGATTCGAATTTCGATTTCCCCTTCATCAACAGTTCAGTCTAATGAGAGAGTTACACCTTAGCCCATTTGACACCGAAGATGGTCACATGTGATTAATCACAAGATAATGTTCTATATTTTCAGTAATGAAATGGGCTATATTTTTAGATACAATGTTTTTTATAATTTGAAAAGCTGAAATCTACTCTACAAGAAGACAAGAGACAAAATTTCAAATTTGCCATTTCCAAAGAAGTTGAACTTTCTCCTCCAATGGAATGCTGTTTCCTCCCAAGATGTGTGCCACTGCTCCCATTGTCCTCCACCCAATTTACACTTATTGGAAGATATTCAACAAGTGTCTATTTTCCAAACCTACTCCAAACAAGTATGCCGCAACTTACAATTTCTAAAAAATTGAATTTTCTTTCAGGAGAAAATCTATACTGTATGATAAAAAGAGAAACCAAAGATGAAGTACGCGTTAAGGCACTTATTCATAAAATAGGCAAAAACCAACAGAATAGGCAATTTTAGGCACTATAAAATTAACATATTGTTCTTTTAATAACATGAAATGCATATATATATCTCAATTGCTTACGTTTTATGATCAAGGAAAACAAAAGGAAAATAGGCAAAATCCAGTCCCTAATCATAATATATAACAGATATTTAAAATTTAATGTGAGATTATAGATGTATTGTTCAAGAAATAAAATGTTAAGCTCAAGCAAATGATAAAAACTTTAATAAAAGTCTTTAAACATAAACTATTATTAATATTATTATTACTTTTTTTCCAGTGTAGCTGTTACTTACTCTGATAGTAGTTAAATCACAGCCTAAAGTGATTTGTGATCAACTACAGAGAAGTTGATATTAACATACATTAATACTGCGACTAAGTTTTATGTCACAAATATGTCACAAATGTAAACAGAAATGTGTTTAGCATTCTTAATCATAACTAATTACTGTGTATCTAAAAAAGTAAAAATAGAAAACCCAGCACTGGTTGATCTTCTTTAAAAAGCAACTTTGCCCAGTATAATTAAGTCCATGTATAATGAATCTAGCTCAACTGCAAGCTCCTTAAAAAAAAAAGAAAAGGGTATAGCCTTTTAAAAGTCTTATAAAAAAAATAAAAAATGTATCTGTACCTTTTTACACCGTATCTTACTACCCGTTCGGGTTGTATGCTTATCTACTAACTAAATTAATGGTTTTGGGAATTAGGAAGATTATATATAAAGGAAGTGTACCCACATTTGCATGTACGGAGAGTGGAAAACCATTTTGGGACAGCCACGCTCAATACATCTGACCGAGATTCAAACCTCAAAGTTTACTGTGAAAGTAACGTCTAAGACCATTTGGCCACCGAAGCGGGTATCTATAGTTAAGGGTGCAAAACATGAGAATATATTTTAAAGTAAAGTATATATTTTCCTATTTAGAGGGGCTGTTAGATATGTATTAGTTTGGCACGACCAGCTATATAGCTAATGATATGGTGAGATAAATTATAGCCTAGGTCAACAAAAATAATTAGGGAAGGATATTTAAATTTAGTTTCTCTAATTCAAATAAATAAATGTATCATTTTATATTTTTAAAATAGCGAAACTTAAGGTGAATATAAACCAATGATTTCACATATTTTTGTCAATTCTAAATGATGCAAGAATTTTTGCGATCAATATAAATAGTCCCTAGATACAACTTACTTGGCAAAAAAATTGAATTAGAAAAAATGTTGTTTTCAATAATAAGATTCGCAGTTCATAATATTTAAATATTTATAGTGCTTTATGTAATAAAAATATATGTTTTAATCTGTGAAAAATCGTATTTTGATAGTCTAATCTATAAAAAGCATTATAACAAGGCAGATAGTTCAATGAACTCTATTTTTATGGTTTTTGTATGTGTTCTTTCAAATAAGGTAATATTTAAGTTGTTTTCAAATATTAGTGCAATATATAACCATAGTTAGTTTAGCGTTTTATAGTATTACTATTAATTATTATTTAAGTGTGAACTATAAATTAAATCTCATATGTTATGTTTTTTGTGGAAAAAAAAGTTGTGTAGATTTATATAACAACATGAAATTATACACTTTTTAAATTCATTGTTGACACTATGTTATTGCAAGATTGTTTTTTTACTATTCTCTTCAAAATTAATTAATTAGGCTTTGCCAAATTTTTGCTTTCTCTTGTTTAATACACATGCACTATATTATATAGTTCAAGAAATGATGTAAATTGTAATGGTGTGCGAAGCTTCGAAAAGTCGAAGTCGGAGTCGAAGGTCAAATCTCCTTCGGCTTCAACTTCGACATTAACAATAACCTTCGCATATTCGAAAAATTTTGAAGGATAAAACTTCGATAAATTATCAAACAATATTTTAACACTGACTAGTAATTTAACTACCATAACGTAGGCATAGATCAAAAGTGGGTTAAGTAAATGTTAATATATTATATTCACTATTGCCAACATAATTTTGTAAAAAATAAAAATACATATAAGGAATTAATATCAAGGTCACTGGTATGAAGCAGAGAAATCGCTTTAGTTGTGCTATTGTCACTCAGCTAACATCTATGTTTAGTCCTTAATATTCTATCTCTTTGAAATTATCTGTGACAATTTACAAGTGCATTTTGACACAAAGTTTTTCATAGCTTCTTCTCGTTTTCTTTATTTTTCAAAATGGCTGATAAGGAAAGTGGGAAACGAAAACCGAATTTATTTAATTTATAATTATTATCATAGAAATGCAGATAAAAAGTCATGCATGTGTAAAATTTGCAAAATAATTTTATCAACTCCATGATGTAAGTAAATATTAAGACTTTATTAATAATTTACTAAGCTTATCAGTAAGCCTGTGAGCATTAATTATTAATATAGGCCTACAACTTCAACTTTAACTTTTCTTTGCAAGTTTAAAGCTTCGCTTCACATTTAAAAAGTGGCCTTCGCACACCTCTAGTAAGTTGCATTTGGATGCATTTGATAAAAAAAGGCCGAGCTCAAATAGTAATGAGCCATTCTTTTAACCTGTATGTACTATATCTATTGTTAAGCAGAGATACTCAAGCAATAACAAAAAATTAAATAAAAACATGCTATATTGAGCATTTCTCTTTAAGGTATGGATGTAGGAAACACAAGAAAAGGTTGGTGTTTTTGCAGTTTTTATATCAAAATATCTTTTTGGCCAAAATAAATAAAATATTTCTCTAGTAAAAACATAATATAATTTTCCTCAAATGGTGATATCAACAGTTGTTGAATATCTGTCATGAGAATAGCAGCATTAGATGACAAACTTTTTAAATGAAGAGAAAAAAGTTTTTATTGAATTCCAGGAAATCCTTTACAAATATTCAACAGCTGTTGATATCACCACGTGAAGAAAATTAAACTCTTTATTTGTATTGGAGCAATATTTTATTTATTTTGACCAAAAAGTGTTTTGATATAAGAATTAAAAGATTTGACCGTGTCCTATATCCACAACTTAACTCCGGGAAATATATATCTATATAAGACACAATGTTCATTCAGAGCACAAATGTAATCCTAATTTAATTTAAAAGTCGATGGCATGTAAACTTCTACAAATATCAAATAGCCAAAGATATTATTTATTCTTTTATTGAGGATTATTCCATCTAGATATCATATTCTGAAAATTGAAAAATGCCACCTGTACACGGGAATCGAACCCGGGACCTTTGGCTTAGTATGCCAATGTTCTCTAACCACTGAGCTATCTTGGATTCGTCCCGTGCCCAGGGTCATTCTTCACTCATATTTTAAGGCAGAGCCTATGATGCACGTGCGGAAATCATCGGCTACAAATGTGTGATTATATTAATATCACGAGCTATCAGATAACGCAGCCATCTTCGACTCGATAGTTGGCTTATTGCAGTCATTTTTTCAATTATTATAACTGTACAGGATTGCATATTAAGAATCATATAGCCAAAGCTATTATTTATGATATTAATATAATCACATACTTGTAGCCGACGATTTCTGTACGTCCATCATAGACTGTGCCTTAAAATATGAGTTAAGAATGACCCTAGGTACGGGACGAATCCTGGATAGCTCAGTGGTTAGAACATTGCTGTACTAAGCCAAAGGTCCCGGGTTCGATTCTTGTGTGATCAATCGATCAGTTGCCGATCCCTGATCAAATGCACTTTTTATTTTATATTGTTATGAGTAAACTAAATGATAGACATAATATAGTTGTCAGGTTGAAATAGATAAGATTGTTCTTAATAACTTCACCATCACAATAATTTTATCTATTTCAACCTGACAACTATATTATGTCTATCATTTAGTTTACTCATAACAATATAAAATAAAAAGTGCATTTGATCAGGGATCGGCAACTGATCGATTGATCACTGTAGACAGGTTGATCTCTCGGCAATTTTCAGTCAATCATGTTAGAAAACTACATAATACTAGAAGTTGATATTTGAGTCTTCTAAACTCGCAAAAATTAAAATTATCACTCATATTCATAATTGGTAATGTTATAAGAAAAGAAAATAATTTAATATTCAAATGTACAGTGTATTTATTCTACATTTTTTTCAATAAAGGAAATTCAATGAGGATCTCAATGAGGAAATTTTGAATATAAGGAATAAATATATGATGTCTAGACCGAAAAAATAAATAAAGTAAAAGTAGAGTGGAGAAACAATGAGTGATAAATGTCTACTGAAGCCAAAAATGTTGCCAGCCCCTGCATTAGATAATAATATTGTATATTATTGAAAAACTCACCTCCAAAGTATCAAAGCAATGATCGCCAGCACAAGAAACAAAACGACACACACGACTCCAGCTATCATGCCTGCACTCAGCTCTTTGGCACTGCTTTGCATGAATGTCTGGATTTTATCACAATTTTGGCGAAGTTTTACCTTCTTTGGCTCAGAAAATTGACCTTGAATCAATTCCTTCTGGTTAAAAATGCTGCGTGACGCTCCCTTAACTTTCACTTCATATACAGTGTTCACTGTTAGATTGGAAATCAATATCTAAAACAAACCGTTACCAAATTGATTGAGTTAAACATTTAAATTACTTATAATAATTATCTCCAAAATAATTTAATAATCTTTGGTTCTAGGAGTGGTGTGTAATATGTACTACAGGAACCAACTGTTTTTATTCTTTATTAAAGATGGGTATAATCCTATATTCATAAAATCCCATTCTTAAATTTTCTTTTAAATCTAGAATTTTTTTAAATGAGAAATTTTAGTTAAAGGGGAAAAACTAAAAATTGAATTACAAGATTAAAGTTGTTAAGTCTTGGTGCTATTGACAAACGCTATTTTGTTTGTCATGCCTATTACATCATAAACAACTATCTTATCAAATTAATTATATTCATTATGAATACAATTTTGTCCTTTTTATGTGATTTTTGTTCCTTTCACATCTTCATAAATCTAATTCCCTATTATTGTGAATGTGTGGATATAAATTATTGTTACTCAAAATTCTATTTAAATGATATTGAATAGTTATGTCAAATTCAATTCTTCCATACTTCGGTACCCTCAATTCTTGTTGGTATCGAAGTAATCGAGAATCGATCTTAATATTAAAATTTATGATAATTCAATTCTTAAAGCTCTCAATGAAAGCATTGTCAACTAAGCGAACCGGCAAAGTTCAGAATTAGTAGTAATCGATTCTTTCATATTAGTTTATTTACCATTATTTGCTATATATTTTGGTTCAATTAATGACCCTATTTGGTGAATTTAAAAGAATTGTGATTTTGACAACTCTTTATCATATTTTTTTTTAACTCTATAAATGGAAGAGTCAGGAATGATTTATTTTTATGTAAAAATACATGCTACTATTTTAATTCAATGCTTCTATACTTGTTAAGATGGATTTTTTTTTTGTTAAAATAAAAATGATTTTTTTTATCAGTATTTACATTTTTTGTTTTTTTGCTATGCTATGAAGTTATACTTGTTTGGTTGTACACTTATGTACTATTTACGCTAATAATTTTAGAGATTATGAAGGTTGTATTTATAGGAAGTGTACCCACATTTGCGTGGAAGGAGAGTGGAAAAACAACTATCAGTACACCTGACCGAGATTCGAACCTTGATCTCACCGTCATCGGCAGTCTAGTCTATTGCGAGAGTAGCGCGTTAGACCAGGCGACCACAGAAGCAGGTTGCCATGAGGTTGAATGAATATGTCTTTAAATAAAGTTGTAAGTTTGGAAAAATAATGAAATAGGAAATCTTCAAGAATTGAAATCGAGATTCGAATAATGAACTTAAGAAATCAGAATCGAGAAACACAAGTATCGTAACTTCTCTAATATTAATGAAAACAAGTTTTAAAGTGGGAATCAACTTGGTTGTTATTGTTGCGATACACTCAACTCAATTCTTAATCAAATTGGTAAAAACTAATAATTAAGTTTAATTTGTGTGGTAGAAAAACAAATACATTAGATGGTTAAAAAGAAAATCTGTTCTTTATGATATGAGTAAGGTATGTTAGCAATTTGGTCAAAACTGCTAGTCTGCACATGTTTAGTATTATTTATATAAAATATTTATTTTACAATTGTAAAATAATTAACTATAAAAATATTTTTAATTGATGTGTTTCACAAAATGATAGTTTATGGTTGTTCACTGGCTAAGTTCTGATGGCTGAATCAAATTCAATTATGTGAAATAACATAGAATGGGCATGGGAATCGAAACCATGACCGTTGGCGTTGCGTGCCAACACCGTACTACTAAAAACATTCTGGTTCATCTTGTTGATTCATACATATACATTCATACATTATTCATGTAATTGAATATTATTCTGCTATCAGGACTAATCCATTGGACCACCATCATATATTAGTTTGTGGTTCACTTGAAGTGAATAATATGTGTATGAAATAACATGTAGTAAACAACATTTAAAATAAAATTAAATAAATATGATAGCATTTTTTAGAAAATGAAGCACAAATAAGAGTGAAAACACATATTCAAATTTTAAAAACCATTCAATATTTCAATGTCACATGTCATCTTATTCAGTAAGTAGTAGACTAGGTTGTAAATATGTGTTTGTGTTTTCACTTTTATTTGTGCTTCATTTTCTACAATTCTACCATATTAATTTAATTGCATAATAATTGTATTTTATGAGTCTATATAACTGTGGAAAATATGAGGGCCGATAATTTCACCAGTTATCACAAATTATAATGAATACAACAATTATTGAAAAACGGCCCTTAAAACAAAACGGTAAGACTCATTGGTAGAGCAATGGCATGTAAAGTCAAAAAAACCCAGGTTCAATTTCTGTATTCTAGCAATTTTTTTTTATTTAATTGAATTTCATATATATGAATAGATATTATTATTATTATATTATTTAGCACCATGTCTTACTACTCGTTCGGGTTATACGCTTAAGTACTAATCATGCTAATAGATTAGGAATTGGGAAGGTTGAATTTTAACAGAAAAGAACCAGCATTTGCGTGGAGGGAGAGTGGAAAACCATTTAGGATTAACCACTCCCAGTTCACTCGACCGAGATTCGAACCTCGATCTCCCCGTCCTCGGCAGTCGAGCTCAACACGACTAGCATGTTAGCCAACTACGCCAACGAGGCGGGTCCCATGAATTTATAAATGATTCAAGAATGTAAAGAATATCACTAAGTATCATGATACAAACCATGCTTTCCAAGTGTTCTTGTGAAGTCTCGACGATAATCTCCTCATATTCCCATGAGCTCTCATCTCGATATGAGATGTAGTACAAGTCTATAGTGTTGAAGAATTCAGATGGTCGTTGCCACTGTAAAAACAAGGTGTCATGGGACTGGCAGGTAAGGTTGAGGATTCTTGGTGCGCTCGGTCCACTGATGTCAGTTTTATGTAAGATTGCCTCAGAGGAATCTCCTTCATTCTTCCACGTGAACGCCTTTAGCCATATTTTGTAGTCCGTATATGGTTCTACAGAGGGGAAAAAATATTTCTATGTTAATGAAACATACATGAATGATCTATTATTATTTATTAGTAATGTTATACGAAGCTTCAAAAAGTCGAAGGTCAAATCTCCTTCGGCTTTGACTTCAACATAAATAATAACCTTCGCATATTCGAAAAAATTCCAAGGATAGAACTTTGATAAATTATCAAACAATTTAATTTTATCTTACTAAATATAACATATTTCAATATTTGATAGTTTTAAAACTGTTACTAAACAGACTTTTAATACCGACTGGTAATTTAACTACCATAACGTAAGCATAGATCAAAAGTGGGTAAGTAAATGTTAATATATTATATTCACTATCGCCAATATAATTTTGTAAAAAATAAAAATACATATAAAGAAATAACACCAAGGTCACTGGTATGAAGCAGAGAAATCACTTTAGTTGCGCTATCATCCCAACTCGCATCTAATGTTTAGTCCATAATATTCTATCTCTTTAGAATTATCTGTGACAAATTTACTAGTGAATTTTGCCACATAAGTTTTTAATGGCTTTTTCGCGTTTTCTTTATTATTCAAAATGTCTGATACAGAAGTAGGAAACGAAAAACTGAATTTAATTTATAATTATTATCATAGAAATGCAGATAGAAGGACATGCATATGTAAAGTTTACAAAATAATTTTATCAGCTCCACGATATAAGTAAATATTAAAACTTTATTGATAATTTACTAGGCTTATCATTAAGCTTGTGTGCATTAATTATTAATATAGGCCTTCGACTTCGACTTTTCTTCGCAATTTTCAAGCTTTGCTTCGCATTTAAAAAGTTGCCTTCGCACACCCTTATTTATTATAGGTGTACTGATTCAGAAAAATCGATTGCCGATTGTTTAAAATAATTGTTCATGCTAAGATTATTTACACTGATTAATCACGATTATTGATTATTTATTAATAACTATTGAAAAGTATGGTTAGTAGAATGATAATTAATGTAATTAATAAAAAAAAGATTGTATGCATACAAAAATATCTTTTATGCATAGCCGGCGAGAGTTGGAATGAGATTGTTAGTTTTATCAAGGGTATGAAGTTATATTTCTTTATCTGGTTTTGTAATTTTCGCATAGCCCGCAACCCAGATGCAGTGTGTATATAAGTGTTTTTTCGCAATTTTGATACCTATTTGTATATTGTTTTATGTATAAAGTGCTATCTGTACAGTAAGCTAAGTACAAAATATATTCCATTCTTGCATACAATACATCAAAGTAATTATATTGTAGTTAATATCTACAGTAAAAGGTTTATATTTATTGAACTATGTCTAAAAAGTTTGTTTTCTAAAATAAATTAAATTATTTTTCCAAAGAGCAGACACTTATAATAATGGACATTATTATTATCCTGGAGGGTGTTCACTATTAAGAGATTTCATTATGATTGTAGCTATTAGTGAAGTATATTTGTTTATAAATGTTGTTTAGCCATACTTCTAAATAGTGCTTAGACGTATATAAGCTAATTTTCTTTATAAACTCACTCAAAGTGAAGGAAAATAACCCAATTCTCTTAAAAATGGACATATCTGAATGTGTGAAAAGTTATTAGATCTACTTTCACACATTCACACTTCAAGACATGTGATCTATGGTTTTCAATATAGTTTAGTAATAATACAATAAAAATGTTATCAATGTTGACTGTAGAATATATGTTTTTGTTTTCTTAAGGTGTATTCTAAATGCCCATTCATAATAAAATCAATCAATCAAATCTGAAATCAATTGTGAAGAAATTAACTTAATGTCGTTCCAAAGCTTTGTTTGATTTCAAGCTAACCCCATCTGAATTCACAAATAATGATCACACCCTCAATGTACTTACTCAAGTCTGATAGAACAAATTCAATGTAAGGAGTGGTACTGCGAACTGTCTTGACATCCGTATAGTTGGCGTATATGTAGTAAAGACGATACCCCTTGATCTGACCATTGGGGTGCTCTGGTTCATACCAAGACAAGTCGATACACGTCGAAGTCACCCGCATCACCGTCACATTCAGAGGCTTGCTGGGAACTGAAATAGATAAAACACATTATTAATTTAATTTATCACCGCGTCTTACTACCTGTTTGGGTTATATGCTTAGTTACTAGTTACGCTGATGAGTTAGGAATTGGGAAGGTTGAGTTTAGAGGAAGTGAACCCATATTTGTGTGGAGGGAGAGTAGAAAACCATTTAGGGAAACCCCCCCTCAGGTTATCTGACCGAGATTCGAACCTCGATCTCCCCGTCCTCGGCAGTCGAGCTCAACACGAAACTAGTGTGTTAGCTAACTACACCACCGAGGCGGATAACATATTAGATTCGACTTTTTGCAGAGCGGTTCATCTCTCTTTCAAGGCCAAAGGTATCAATATAAAATACCCAAAGACAAATAGCTGGCGTGTAATGAAAGTCACCCATGTGCTGTTGTACCTTCTGGAGGAAGAGCTCATTACCATAGATTCCTTTGAGTGTTTACAATATCCCAGTATTGTCCTTGAGCAATGTGAACCTGTTCCATCAAGAAAGATTTAGTGCAACAACAGACTCAACTAAGTTAATTGAAAAGGCATATTTTAACATACCAGGCAATAGAAGCTTTAAATATATATATAAATATATATATATATATATATATATATAATATGTTATACATAAATTTAAAGGTAGAAGTCTTGGATAAGATTTTTTGGTTGTAAAGTTTGTGGTGGTTATGGAAGGTAGATTTAATTTAGAGAAAAAATATATGTGTTCAAACTTTTAAAAATATTGTGTTGAAACCAATGGTTTAATCAATATTAGGCATAGGAATAAAATTATTACATAATAATATAATCTCAAATGTGTTGATTCTGTGTGTAAGCAGAGCTTTGGTGAAATTAGTTGACATAATTATTAATTTTAAAACTGTAAAAAGTGCTTTTTCATGGTTTAACACAAAAAACTAGAAATGAAGAGGTAGGTTTAGAAGAAAATGCACACACAGTAGCCTGGCATGAGGATGGGGAAAAGTTACATTTAGAGACCCTGCCCTCTAGTGCATCTGGTCAGGGTTTAAACCCCGACACATTCATTAACAGTAAACAGTGAAATGAAAGTCTAATGGCTTATATCACTCAGGCACTGTTGCGGTATTGATTTTTACTTCGTGAAATTTAGGACAAAATCAGACATACTTTTAAAAATCGAAGTTTGATTTCAATTTTGTTTTTATAACTATCATAATACTTTTAAAAGTCCAACAATTTGTATAGATAGATGAGGTCAAGATATCAGCATATAAAAAAGTGTCAAAACATAAATGATAAAACATTGAGCTTTATCTAAATGAGTGTGATAGTTGATCCCTCATCTCTGTGCTAGATTTGGAAGATATTTATTGACAATCGGTTCGACCAAGCGTCGACATTAAGGTGGGTTGTGGACATCTAGGGGAGACGAGAAAAGATCAGTGTTTTTGGAGTTTTTTTATTAAAACTTTTTTTATCAAAATAAATAAAATATCGCTTCTATACAACCATAGAGTTTAATTTTCTTCACGTGGTTATATCAATAATTGTTGAATATCTGTCAAGGGTGTTCTTCAATTTAATGACAACTTCTTTTCTTCATTTAAAAAGTTTGTCATCTAATGCCGCTATGTTCATGATAAATATTCAACAAATGTTGATATTACCATGTTAAGAAAATTAAACTTTATGTTTCTACTGGAGCAATATTTCACTCGATTTAGTCAAAAAAATGTTTTGCTATAAAAATTGCAAAAAATGCTAACCTTTTCTTTCATTCCTTAAAGCCCCACCTTAATAGGTTTTTAATCTATTATACCTTAAAATAGTAATATTTTATTTTTAAATGTTAACACAAAGAATTTAGATACATATTGAAATCGTCAAATCTATACAAAATGGGTGGTTTATATACACATACAATTCGAGTAAATTGATAAATTCAATTCTGGTGTCAAAATGTCATTTTTCAATTTATTCAAATATAATTTAGACACGGCTGATTCACATAATTATAATCATTCATCCCCAGGCTTCACCTTTTTTGAATACTTAATTCTATAACAATGCTTTATTCCATAAACATAAAAGCTTAAAATTGAAATACACTATGTGAAAGCAGTTTGAAACATAGGTCAACATTTTTAAAAACAAGAATTTTCACCAATATTGACCAAATATATTTAATTCGTGTGATCTATTTAGCACAGTCCAAGATGACGAGAACAATATAACAAAAAATATTAACTTTTAAATTTGGGGTTTAAAATATAAAATATTAAAGTGAGTTGGCGCATAAAGCTTTGGTAAAAGGCTATTTATTTATAAAGTTTGGTGCGTTAATGAACATAAACTATAGATCCATAAGTGATATAATTTACATGTTACCGGTACTAATTTACAAGAACATATCTCATTAAAAACATTATAATTTGAAATGTATACAAAAGTGTTGAAAACAAATTCAAATGACTTAGACCAAGTTTGCTAGTGCATAACTTATTACAACTTGTTTAACATAAAGTATCCTATTATTAATCCACTTAACCTATTTTTCTAACGGAAAATATCAGAATTTCCCCTTGTGGGTGAGTGTTCAAAAATATCAGACTAGTCCAATGCCATGCTCCCCCCCCCCCCCCCCCCCCCCCATCCTTAAGAGGACCCCCAGGCAAGTTTCTTTTATTTTCACTTTAAATTATGACACAAAAGTAATATTTGTTAAAAAAAAACTATATGGATGTATATAATTAAAACTTACAATAATATCAAAAATTATATAAAAGTATATTTTATAGCTTTTGTTGACGCAAATTTTTCAATAACTTTAGAAAAATCAACTTGCTTAAATCATTTTTGCCATGTTTTCAATGAATTTTCCAGTCTGCTGAACGATCTTTAAGCTGAACACACAGTAACTTGTTTAATGGCGAGGCAGATATAGACAAATATACCTTGCAGTTTTTTTTGTCGTAAATTGCATTCAAAAGTTTAATCGGGCTTCCTTTCAGTGCCGAAAACTATGTCTTGTGAATACTTTAAGGGTGAAGGATTTCGTACATTAAGTCAGTCTTCTGACAGATATTCCTCATATGTTTTTACAAGTTTTGCTGCTTTTGCGGTAAGCTGACCATCGTATATAAGTTCTGGAAGTTCAAAATGGATGAGAATAATTCACATATGTATGTGCAGCTTCAAACCTTGTCTTTAAATAATTTATAATAAAAGCGAATACTGGATAAACTACGGAAAATTTGAAATTTTGTTCGGGTTCTTTAGAAGTTTTTCAGTTTTTGTGAAATTGAGGTTGCACTCCTAATGCTTCAGCAACCAATTTTGCCTCTTGAACAACATTTTCCCAGGAGTCACGTAAGTGCTGCATATCTTACACTAAGCATTGACATCAAGGGATATTCCTTTACTTTGTATGACAACGTTCTTGTTGTCAATACTTGTTAATATTTTGTGCTAAAACATTGTCATTAGCAGACCTTTATAAGAATGGTTACTTACAGATATGTTACTTCCTGGAGGAAGAGTTAACTTTTTTTAGGGGGTGGGGGGGTTGTAAAAATTATGAATGTTACAGGACCTGCCACGCCTGGCCCTTAGGCTACAGCCCTGTCAGTTCCCCCCTTCCCTCCCTCCCTCCTTTGTGGGAGCCATGGTCCGGCCAAACTATATTTTAAAATTCCCTCTAACTCTTCCAGGTTTTCCAAAGCCAATTTCCAACTCTTACAGTTACTATATATTACAAACATTATTTTATTAAGATCACAAATTTATTTAATAATATTTTCATACACAAACACAATCTAAAATTGTGTCACTCTGTGAAGAGGTTGAAAGATTTCAGCCTAAGGCGATGATGGGTTTTGAGTAGTGCAATCAAAGTTATATTTCATCAAAATCAAATCGAGACATTAAAAGATCGCCTTACACAAATACTGTTTAAAATTGTTGCGAAACATCTAATTTATTTGTCTCTTCTTATGACCGCCTCTGTGGTCTAGTGGTCTAGAGTTCCTGGCTACAGAGGTCCCGGGTTCGTTCCCCCGACGCTTCTAGTGCACTTCTGTGAAGCAGTGGGTCAGGAAAGGGGTCAAAATCACCCTTGTGAGGACAAATGAGGAGCTACATGAGTAAATAAGTAGGTAGCAGCTCCGGTCTAGAAAAGTGAGATTAACGACCGTAAGAGTTCGTTATGCCGACCATATGACACACTCTATCCGCAAATGTTGACATTATCTTCCGTTGGTATAGCGCTCTTGCTGGCTGACGCCATTAAGTTTTGTTTCTTTCTCCTTGTTAAGTTTTGTTTCTTTCTCCTTGTAACGTAAACGATTTCTCGCGCATGCTCATAGTCACGACTCTGTTTTGTCTAAAGACGCGTGGTAGAGGGGGGGGGGGTTTGAAAAATAACGCAAAAATCAGATGTTGACCTTCAGAATTAAAATTAGTATCCTCAACTGTGTAAAAAAAAAAAGAGAGAGAGATTTGTGATGTGTGTTAGGGTGGGATGGAAAAACCAGTGTTTTTGCAGTTTTTATGGCAAAACATTTTTTTTGGGCCAAAATAAATCAAATATTTTTTCTCCAGTACAAACATAAAAGAGTTTAATTTTCTTCACAAGGTGAACTCATAATTTCTTGGATATTCGTCAAGGGTGTCCTGAAATTTAATGAAAACTTTTTCTATGCATTTAAAAAGTTTGTCATCAAATGCCACTATGCTCACGAAAGATATTCAACACGTTACTGTTGATATCAACATGTGAAGAAAATTAAACTCTATATGTTTGTATTGGAGTAATATTTGATTTATTATGGGCAAAAAAAAGTGTTGCTATAAAAACTAAAAATACTGGCCTTTTCTCACGCCCTATCCCATCCAACCTTAACTGGAAGACAAATGTTTTGACAATTGTTAATAAAAGGTGCATATATTTTAGTTAATATGTCAAAATTCTAGAAATTTCATAATATTCCCTGATTCCTCCCTGTTTTTACAAGTCGCTGAACACGTTGATAGATGAAGTGCTCCAACATTTTCCATGTAGGGTGAGTTAGAAACCACCCTCAGTACACCCAACCTGGATCGAACCCCGATCTCCCCGTACAGTGTGACGCAAGAGTGACGCCTTAGACCCATCCTACCACTTGAGCGGGTGTTTATGATTTTTTTAAGCACCGTGTCTTACTACCCGTTCAGTTTACGCTTTAACTACTAATTATGCTAATGGTTTTAGGGATGAGGAAGGTTATATTTATAGGAAGCATACCTTCATTTGCGTGGAAGGAGAGTGGGAAACCATTTAGGGAAAAACCGCTCTCAGTACACCCGTCCGAGATTCGAACATCAATCTAGTTTAACCTAAGTCTAGTTTAACACGAGAGTAGCGCGTTAGACCACGCGGACACCGAAGCGCGTGGTTGTTTGTTATATTATTATTATTATTATTACTATTAGCACCGCGTCTTACTACCCGTTCGGGTTATACGCACTTACGCTAATGTGCAATGATAGGGTGATTGTGAGATGAAATGGAGGACCTACAGTTTAACGTGGAATCCGAACCACGGTGGAGGCCTGGCATTCCTCACATTCACAAGACTTGTCAGAGGTGAAGGAAGGTTTGTTATATTAAAAATAGTTTTAGTAGAGTTGTGTTGGTCTTCCGGAATGACTCATAAGTGTATGAGAGTTTCTGACAACGCTGTCTAGAACTAGAAGACAGGCCTGACTGGATGAGTCCCTCCTCCTCCCCTAGCCTCTTTTTGATTAGGATGTATGTCGTCAGCTGTCGGTCGGTGACGTAACCATACCACCGCTTTCCCAACTTCGTGCCTCGAATGCTAGAATACTCAAAACTACACCGGTAGTCTCGCTTAAGCCTTTTTAGGAGGGGCTAAACGCTACCACCTTCCCCAACACCTTTTTTGGGTTTAGGTTAGGCCTCATCTACATATGTTCAGTATCCTTATAGTCCTGACTTTTAATTTTGTGTAGCTGCCTCGGTCAGCGAGATAATATCAATCGCTGTCAGGCCACAACGGCTTAGAATACAATACTCTTGTGTCGTTTTCTGGAACTACTGTCTATAAGTGTTACAAACCCTGTGACTTAAGACGTTTTTCTTCTGGACACGACTCTAATTATTTTGAATATATGACAATTGCGTACTATAATAACTGCGTGCATTCAAGAAATAGCGAATATTGCGTACAGTTGTTTATTTTTCTACCCGAGTTGGCCGTAAATGAAATTACATTATGTTAGCTCCTACAACTCCCACCTATTCTAACCAAACCAATTCTAACTGTTACCACACCCAAGTGTAAAAGTTAAATGACGCCACAAATAGGGCCTAGAAAAGCTCAAATTATTGTTTAAATAATAACAATATTATTGTAGAAACCTAAAATTCAAATCTTTCATAATTTATACATATAGACCCTATATAATTATGGTTCTTACCTAACCTAACTTAACCTAACCTTTCATGTGTTAATAAATTAAAATTTCAAATAATATTGACCA
This sequence comes from Timema podura, assembly GCA_033556935.1. Lineage (NCBI taxonomy): Eukaryota > Metazoa > Arthropoda > Insecta > Phasmatodea > Timematidae > Timema > Timema podura. The sequence continues at coordinate 129,965,319 of JAVRXN010000010.1, read as the reverse complement.
CACAGACAACCCCTACCTGGGTCGCCCGCCCGCAATTGTCACGACATCATTAAATTAATTATTGTTAAGAAGGGTATACTATCTTGATTATAAACTTTATGGCGGGATATACAGGGTTTGAATCCCAGTCAGGCCTACTGAGTGTTTTTTTACTAAAACGTTTCCCACTCTCCTTCCACGCAAATACGGGTAGATTACTTCTAAAAATGCTTCCGTCCTCACCCCAGTATAGTAATTATCATAAGACGCGGTGATGAAATAAATAAAAAGTTTAGAAACCAATTAAATTGGTGAAACGTTTTGAAATGATTTATTACAAATAAATACCAGTTTCTATTTCAATACGTTCAGTTTTGAGGTCTACACAAAGTAAATATTCAAACCCACAAGAGAGTAGTAATTAAAAAGATAAACCTATATGTTGGACTTAGTAATTAATTAATTAATTTGTGGCGTGTTCTAACTTCCCATAATATTCTTGACAGCTTGGAGATAATGGTAATAAATGTCAGCCCTATTCGTTCGATGGCCTAAAATAATTAATTACCTCAGGAACGTGCTAACGATACAAGAGTGAGAGAGAGAATAGCGGCATTTATAGTGAAATGTTTCTGTGCAGCTTCGTGTAAATATGGTCTAGAAACTATTTCTAGTGATCAAAAGCAATTGTTTATTTTAATTTAACGTGAATTCCACAGCGGTGGTTGCAATGTCTCATCAGATGAGGGGAGGGAAGGGGGGAAGAACGGTGTTTGAATCCCGGTCACGCGTATTGACGATGGTTTTCCACGCAAATGCGGGTATATTTTATCTAAACCCTAACTTCCCCCATCCCTAACTTCTTTAAAGTAAATGTATGGATATGGGAGGTGACCTAAGATAACTAGTTCTAACTATCTCTTTGGCCTAAAGTTGGGGATGTAGGGAACTCAAGAAAAGGTCAGTGTTTTTGAAGTTCTTTTATAGCAAAACTTTGTTTTGTTCAAAATAAATCAAATATTGCTTCAGTACAAACCTACAATTTAATTTACTTCACAGTTGTGTCAATGTTGCCAGTAGCTCCTTCTTACCCCAGCACACCACCTTCAGACATAACTGAGAGCGAGGAGATTTGGCAACAGTTGACTGAGAGATAGCGAAGATAAAGCTTTTCTCCATAAGACCTGCATTTCCCTCAGCAATGATATTGGGTTTTGTACATTTAACAAAGTTGCTTACTTGGAGATCTCGAAGCCGTGAAGCGGGTTACATCTTAACTTGACGCACCTAAGCAGTCTAAGCACTATCACACTTAGACACCAATGTACGAAATAGAAAGAAAAGGAATAATAAGAGCAGTTAAGAGTTAACCTGCGAGGTATCTTGTTTATCAGCTGATACCACTTCCACTATTCCTTTGACGAACTTACACACTCACTATACTATTTGCTCCTTGAAAACATTGAATTTCTTTTTAAAATCACATTTTTCTTGTTTCCTATTCTAGATAGACATTTGCTACCACGGACTATTTTAATCTACATCCTGAGAGGAAGACTCCTACAGGACATTTTAGTGATCCACCCGAAAAACTTGAGTTGTAGAGGATTTATAAGAAAATATGTTTACATAAAAACTACTTCGAGATAAAATTAATAGCCTTGTGGCATTGTAAGACTATTTTTAGAATTATTTAAGGATTAATGGTTTTTGTTTCAATAAAACGAAAAGACATTAACAAAGGTATTTATTTCTATTGTGACTTGCCACTACGTCACAAGTAGGCAACGTCCAATCACAGTGAAGGCCAAGTGACGTTTGACTGAAGTCTCCCGGCTGTCAATAAATGCTGAGAGATGAAATATTATTTGTATGAATAGCTCGCAATGAACGATTACGTGAAAGTAGGCTAGGTCTGATAGTGTTTAAAACTGGCCAGACAATCAGTGTCAATAGGTTAACAATTGACTCTTAACGTCGTCAGATTCAAGTCATTCGATGCACGATGGGAAATATTCATAACCTACTTTCGTGAAAAAAACTTTTTTTTTAATGTTTGTTTATATTGTTAGATTTTAGGGCAGTGGTTCCCAAACTTTTTAAATGGCGTACCACCTCAAGTATTCCTGTAAATTTGTAGTACCACCGAGATAATGCTGAATATTTACTATTTCAATCATGGGCGCCCATATATGTGTGATACGGGGGGGGGGGGCCCGGCCCCCTTATCACCTTATATCTACTTTTTGTTAATTTTTATGTTTTTTTTTATATTTGGGATTTGGCTTCAATTTGCTACTAACAACTTAGAATCATCAATATCAGAGTTAACGGAAATATTATTATTATTATTATTATTATTATTATTATTATTATTATTATTAGCACCGCGTCTTACTACCCGTTCGGGTTATACGCACTTACGCTAATGTGTAGTGGCAGGGTGATTGTGTGATGAAATGGAGGACCTACAGTTTAACGTGGAATCCGAACCACGGTGGAGACCTGGCATTCCACACATTCACAAGTTGTGATTAATACACGTCTTGTCAGAGGTGAAGGAAGGGTTTGGCATTCAGTTGAATCTGTACCGGGACTGAGGATTGAATCCCGGACCCGCAGCACAGAAGTCTGACACCTTACCTCTAGACCACCAGGTCACCCAGGTTAACGGAAATAAAAATTATAAAATGTATATTTCCTCCCATTCCCCCTTTAACAGCTTTCTTTTCATTTTGTTCTGTTCAATATTGAAAAAAAAAATATGTGGCGTACCATAGTTTGAGGACAGCTGTTTTAGGGGAACCCAATTTTTTTTAGGTGCTCCACGTCTTACTACCCAACCGGCTATACGCATATGCACCTCTCGTTTACCATGAAATTTAGCAAGCTCGCCTTACATTATTCCACTATGATGTAGATTAGAACAGGGCTGCCCAACTTGAAGTTAGCTAAGGGCCTCATTTTATATTCCTAGATAGTTTGCAGGCCGCACACGTGGAAATTAGCTCTATAATATCAACAATTTTTTTAGGTTGATACTCATAAACAGAAAAACCGTTTTTTTTTACTAAATTATTTTGTTTAATTTGAGATAAATTGCTTTTAATTTTCTAATCTAATTCATATTTTGTAATCATTTTGATAATTGATACAACCTAAGACCTAACTAATTATAAATATATATATATTATATATATATATATATATATATAATATAAGGTGAATTATGAGTATAGAAACGTTCAGTCAAAAGTAATTTTAATTACTCTCTTTCTTCAGTGTATGGTAGGCCTATTTTCAATTTACAGACAAATTAAACCAACGAATGTTACATGATAGGCCTATAGACTAATTAAATAGCTAATATATATTTAATTAAAAGTACTACAGTAGTTAATATATAGTACAGTACAGCCATTAATAGTCTACATTTGATAATTTTTACACAATTTAAGCTTGATCATGTTTAAGGAACTCCTGGATGACGTTAGATTTTTTTCAAAACTTTTATAATGCGTCGCCATAGCGTACTCCATCAAGGTAAGGATGTTAACATTCAGGGTAAACTGAGTACACATTAATGAGAATGGATGAGGAAGGTAGAATTAGGAAATAATGCATTCAAATTTGCTTGGAATGAGAGGTGGAAACACTTTATAGAAACTCGACCTAAATATACCATCAAGATTTTGAGTCCTGACTTCCCGGTCACCGGCAAATCAAACAATACGAGACTGGAGCCTTTTTATATGTTACCAACAGTGAGGTTCATCTCATAAAAGCACAATATTTATATTATTATTGGCTAATGCTACTTATTTTGTAATTAAGTATGTGTGTGTAATATGTGTGTTACAGATTTATATTAGATAACTATAAAAGTTAAAACCATACATTTTAACCTAATCGTTATTACAGCATAGTTTGAGGTGTAAGTCATGTTAAGAACAGCGAAGTGAAATATTTTTATAAATTGTTCTGACTTTAATCGGTTAAAAAAAGTTTAATTTTTTAGAAAATATTATTAATTATATTAATTATATTAATTATTTAACTTTTTTGCGACCAAAATTTATAGCCTAACATTTTACTATTTTATTATTGTTATATTAGAGGTATGAATACGTAAAAGTATATTTAATATATTTCTAGCTGTAAGATAAAGCCTTACCTATGGAAATTGGACTGTACTAGTTCATCTGCGTGTTATTTTATTCTTATCTAACATAAATATACGCACTAGAAAAAAAAAATTCACTCACACAAACGTAACAGAGATTAAAACAAAGCAAAGTATTATTGCACTTTCATTGTTTAAAATGACTGAATAGTATATTCATATTAAATGTTATCACACAACTCACAACATTCCACACAGGAAGTTCGGAATTTCTCGTCATATGAGGATCATATGAAAGTAGACGACTCAACATGAATCGCGGGAGATTTTTAAATCGAGGTGAGTAATTTACGAGTTCGAGTAGAGCAAGCGAGTTTCGCCGCTACCACATAATCTTGCCACATCTCGGTATTCTGCCGTTCGATCTCGCAATGAAAACAATCTCTTATAAACATCACACTCTCAGGGACACTGAGCTATCTTCACACAGCTTCCTCTATTAGTCCAGCCTTCTTTTGTTATTCTTTGCTGCGCATTTACTGAGATAGCTACGTCATCTTCTACACGCTTTTAAATGTCCTTCCACCTGGACAGTGTTGCCAACATAGCTCCCCCCCTCCGTTTTGCTTTCATATTTCTCTCAGAATGTATTTTTGTGGCTAGAATAACTAAATCACGGATAGTGGAGTATCTCGCTTTTTACTTACATGCTATCTTATACTGCATTCACGGTAGGAATTACTCTCAGAAAGGTCTTTTTTCCTACCACTATCCTACTATATTATAGCTTTCTGGTAGGGAAAAAGGCCTTTCAGAAAACAATTCCTACGCTGAACAGACTTTAAGTGTTATTTTCTAGTATTTATATTAAAACATTATTTTGACCAAAATAAATAAAATATTGCTCCAGTACAAACATAGAATTTAATTTTCTTCAAATTGTGATATCAACAGTTGTTGAATATCTATCATGGGTGTTCCGAAATTTAATGACAACTGTTTATCTTGATTTAAAAACTTTGTCACCTAATGCTGCTATGCTCATGATGGATATTCAACAACTGTTGATATCACCACGTGAAGAAAATTAGACTATGTTTCTAGTAGAGAATTTTTATTTTTTATTTTGGAAAAAAAAAAAATTATATAAAAACTGCAAAACCAGTGGTATTTTATAACGTCGCCTAAACGCCCACCTTAAAGGCAATAATGTACCCCCACACATCAGAATGGTGATTACTAGTTATAACTTGTTGAATAATTTTTTGGCATCTTTATTTGATTTAATTCAAACAGTAACTAAGGCAGTATTAATTAAAATTGTTATTAAGTTTTTTGGGATGTTTGTATCCTACAAATCTCTGAGCCCTCCCTCCCCCCCAAATGATGGCCTTGCATACAATGTATCGGAGGTGTTGTTTCTGTATATTATCCCCTCGCATACAATGTATCGGAGGTGTTGTTACTGTATATTATCCCCTCGCATACAATGTATCGGAGGGGTTGTTTCTGTATATTATCCCCTCGCATACAATGTATCGGAGGTGTTGTTACTGTATATTATCCCTGATTCAGGGTGGCTACAAAACATATTTAACAAAATTCCCTGACTTTTCCAGGTTTTCCAAGCAACATTTTTCCATTTTCCCTGACTACTTTTTTCCAGTTTTAATGGTGGACTTGTTTGAATTTATTATTGATCACATATTAAAAAAGTTTGTGTCTACTAAACATAAACAGTTTTATCAGTTATTTTAAAAATTAAAATGTTATTTTATTTAGGTATTATTAAATTTGGTTTTAGTGTTTAGATGCGAAATTAATGGGATTTTTAGACAACTTTTTTAATTCCTTGACTTTTCCTTATTTTTAGTTAAATTCCCTGACATTTCCCTGTTTTCCATGTCATTCAAAAATTCCCTGACATTACCCTGTTTTCCCTGTCATTCAAAAATTCCCTGACTTTTCCAGGTTTTCCCTGTTTTCCCTGTCTGTAGTCACCATGCTGATTGGTTACTTTAGGGGCATTTTTAATGTGCAAGTGTGTACACTTTTTGAATATCAATTGGTAAACCTGGTCTTAAATCTTCACAGTGATAGTATATATATATATATATATATATATATATATATATATATCACCGCGTCTCACAACTGTGTCAAGGATGAGGAAGGTTGAATTTTAGAGGAAGTATACTAGCTTTTTTTGGTGGAGGGAGGTAAAAAAAAAGCAATTGAGGAAAAACCACCCCTAATGCACCCGACTGAGATTCTCCCAACATCGGTAGTCCAGTCCAGTCTATTGCGAGAGTGACGCCGTCGGGACTAGACTATTCGACCACCGAAGTGGATCTCTATATTTTAGTTTCTATTTGAGGCGTACGCCTTGTTCGGCGAGATAATATCAATCGCTGTCAGATAACTCGGCTTAAAATAAAATGGTCCATGTCGTTTTATAGAACTATTTCTCTATTCTGGCTAACATTATACTCCCTTTCGCCCTTAACCTACAACCACATTTTGTCATGTCAATAGAAAGAGAGGAAATAAATCTAGGAAACTTCTTAGCTCAAGGTAAAGAGGAAAGCTCGCTGATAGTTTTTAAACATAAAAAAATAAATAAAAAAAATAACTGAATTTGTTAGAGGAAAGCTATAGTATGATTTTGTTGGTAAGAACATTAGAAGTTAGTTACTAAAGCTACTAAAACCATTTTAATATATTCATACATAAAGTCATGTTATCTGCAGCTGTCACTTTTGATAGATATTATCAATACCTATAGAATAACACAAATAGTATAAAGAAATGTTGTCAATGTTGGCCGCAAAGAAATATGTTTATATTTTCTGTACTGGCGGTCTAGTGGTAAGGTGTCAGACTTCTGTGCTGGGAGGGTCCGGGGTTCAATCCTCAGTCCCGGCACAGATTTATCTGATTGCCAAAACCTTCCTTCAACTCTGACAAGATGTGTATTAATCACAACTTGTGAATGTGAGGAAAGCCAGGCCTCCACCGTGGTTCGGATCCCACGTTAAACTGTAGGTCCTCCATTTCATCTCACAATCACCCTACCACTACACATTAGCGTAAGTGCGAATAAACCGAACGGGTAGTAAGACGCGGTAATAATAATAATAATAATAATAATAATAATAATAATAATAATAATAATAATAATAATAATAATAGAGGAAAGCTAAATCTAGAGCCCTTTTTCATCAACCCTAGTCTCATAGCTACGCTAATATAATTACAAATTTGTTGAAAATGAGCTGATGTCACATTTTCACACATTCGTTTATAATAAAAATCAAACTAAAGTAATGACAGGGAAAGAGAGCCCTGTTGGAATCTTTCGACTTTATTTTGGCACCCGCCTCGGTGGCGTAGTTAGCTAACGCGCTAGTTTCGTGTTGGGCTAGACTGCCGAGGACGGGGAGATTGAGGTTCAAATTTCGCTCAGGTGGACTGGGGTGGTTTTTCACTCTCCCTCTCCTCCTCGCAAATGCGGCTACAATTCCAATAAATAAACCCTTTTTCATCCTTAAAACCTAGTAGTGTAATTTAGTACATTAAGTGTATAACCCGAACGAATAGAAAGACGCGGTGTTAAAAATAATAAAAATAATTGTTTGCATTATTTGGTGGATAAGGAATAGACAGTGAATGAGGGGAAATGCCCATTTTTCTGCCCCCCCCCCCCCCCCCAATCTCCTTTCCGGGCGCTACTGGATACATTATGTCAACGAGTATTGAAACGATCTAGTCGAATGACGCCTTCCTTCCTTCCTTCCACACTTCTTTCTGCTGCGTACCAAACAACGGTTACTGTTTACTTGAGTGCTTTGCGCTAGTGTTGGTTTGCTTGTTACCGGAAGTTACATAAGAAAAGTGACAAGTGTTCTATTTTCAAGGTCCACTGATGGAGCACCCATCTTTGTTGTTTGACTAATACTTCTTCAAAGTTGAAAGGAAAGGTATTTGGTTTTTGTGCAACTCGTATTCTTAATCAAAGGCGTAGAAGAGGGTGTGTGTCTAGGGAGGGGGGGGGGCGTACCCACCACCCTGAAATGTGTTGTACCAGGCTTAAGGGAGTCCATACTATACGTATAAAAAAGCTTTTATTTTTCTAAAGTTATAGTAAAATGTTTAACCAAGGCTGCCCCCCAAAAATAGTTTGCTTCCTACGCCCTTCCTTACCAACCAACCGGGTTTTATGAATTATTCACACCAATAAGGTAGGAGTTATCATAAAGGTAGCGAAATTTATCCGAATTGTCGTGAAAGGAGAGGGGGGGGGATCAAAAAAAGTCTAATGATATAATTATATTTTATTGGTCACCAAACTCAAAAGTTAAAATTATTATTATTATTAATCCTCAGGTAAGTATTGTTAGAAGCGACTGATAACCGATTGATAATTTACTACCCTCTTCGGTGGCCGCATAGTCTAACGCGCTACTCTCGCAGTAGACTAGACTGCCGATGATTGGGAGAATCTAGGTCGGGTGTACTAAAGGTGGTGTTCCCCTAAATGGTTTTCCACTCTTTCTCCACTCAAATGTGGAGTACACTTCCTATGAATATAACCCTCCTCATACCGAAAACCATCAGTGTAATTAGTACATAAGCGTATAACCCGAACGGTTAGTAATACGTGGTGCTAAAAACAATATATATATATATATATATATATATATGTTTAGTATCAGTAATAAAACGATAATCGTTTCCACATGGGTTCATTAGTGACTTCCATCCAATGTTTGTAATAAAACTCTTCTGTTAGCTTTCAGATACCTTCTATCCTAAGTTGGATGGACTTCTCTGGTAACACATTGTAAGAGTTCCACGTTTCGCCATTGAAGAAGGGGATTGAGGTATCTTTGTGTGTCTTCCAATGGCTTCATCAACCTAAGTTGACGTCACAGCTTCCCTTTCTTGTTCTATGTAGTTTGTTTACAGCTGTACTAAAATATATATATATTTTTACTTTCTCTCTATCTTACAGGTAGAGAAAGTATTGTGATCGTCAAAAAAATCGAAGTCGAGATTTTGATGAATTTTGACGTTTCATGACTTCCTGAATCCGAAAAAGTGGTTTTTGAATTTCCGTCTGTCTGTCTGTCTGTCTGTCTGTCTGTCTGTCTGTCTGTCTGTCTGTCTGTCTGTCTGTCTGTACCTCCAACTAGAGCCTAAACTATTTTACCGATTGAGCTGAAACTTGATATCTTGGGTTTTCATAGGGTTGCCCCGAGGGGTTTTTGGAATTGGACATCTACCCCTAAAATTAAGGGTAGTTTACTGAAGGGAAAAAACAGAAAAAGTCGATTTTCTCAAAATCGGCTCTAACGATTTTGATTAAATTTCATTTATGAACATTAATAAATATTCCAAACAAAATGGCTACCCTCAATATTTCGGCAAAATCGCTTTAAGGGCTCCGGTCTGATGCGTAAATTAACATTTTTTATAATAGCTCCGAAACTATTTGAGATATGAAATTACTTAGCATTACAAATATGTATATATATTTATAATACAAATATTTTATTCGAAACATATTTTTATAAAATCAATAATTTTTAATCTATACGCAATTATATATATATTTATAGCTTTTTGGACATTAAAGCTTAAGTATTGCGATCGTAAAAAAAACTAACCTGAAATGTTGATGGATTTCGACGTCTCATGACCCCCCGAACCCTAAAAAATAGTCTTTGCAATGCGTCTGTCTGTGTGTCTATTAAAACTTAAAATTAAGGGTAGTTTACTGAAGGGCAAAAAGAGAAAAAGTCGATTTTCTCAAAATCGGCTCCAACGATTTTGATTAAATTTCATTTATGAACATTAATAAATATTCCAAACAAAATGGCTACCCTCAATATTTCGGCAAAATCGCTTTAAGGGCTCCGGTCTGATGCGTCAATTAACATTTTTTTAAATAGCTCCGAAACTATTTGAGATATGAAATTACTTAGCATTACAAATATGTATATATATTTATAATACAAATATTTTATTCGAAACATATTTTTATAAAATCAATAATTTTTTAATCTATACGCAATTATATATATATTTTTAGCTTTTTGGATATTAAAGCTTAAGTATTGCGATCGTAAAAAAAACTAACCTGAAATGTTGATGGATTTCGACGTCTCATGACCCCCCGAACCCTAAAAAATAGTGTATGCAATGCCGTCTGTCTGTGTGTCTATTAAAACTTAAAATTAAGGGTAGTTTACTGAAGGGCAAAAAGAGAAAAAGTCGATTTTCTCAAAATCGGCTCCAACGATTTTGATTAAATTTCATTTATGAACATTAATAAATATTCCAAACAAAATGGCTACCCTCAATATTTCGGCAAAATGGCTTTAAGGGCTCCGGTCTGATGCGTCAATTAACATTTTTTTAAATAGCTCCGAAACTATTTGAGATATGAAATTACTTAGCATTACAAATATGTATATATATTTATAATAGAGATATTTTATCCGAAACATATTTTTATAAAATCAATAACTTTCAATCTATACGCAATTATATGAATTTTTTTAACTTTTTGGACATTAAAGTTTAAGTATTGCGACCGTAAAAAAAACTAACCTGAAATGTTGATGGATGTCGACGTCTCATGACCCCCCGAACCCTAAAAAATAGTCTTTGCAATGCCGTCTATCTGTGTGTCTATAAAAACTTAAAATTAAGGGTAGTTTACTGAAGGGCGAAAAGAGAAAAATTTGGTTTTCTCAAAATCTACTCAAACGATTTTGATTAAAATTCGTATCTAGGCGTTGATTAAGATTTTAAATAAACTGGCTATTTTCATTTTCCTATGAAAATGATTTTTAGGGTACTTTACAGAAGCGTTAATCTCCGTATCTCCACAACTATTGGAGAAACTAAACAACTTATCATTGCAAAATTGTAGGACTATCAGAAATAAAAAAAAATTATTTGACATATATTTTTATAAAAGCAGCAGTTTCTGAGATATTTGCAAATATATTAATACAATTTTGTGAGCTTTAGTTGTAAACATATACTACTTAAGTCTTAACGCAATAATTCTCCAATGCCATAGAGTAATTAAATATAAGTATCTAAAAAAGTATGTTATTTTTCCTTAAATCTCTTAGGAGAAATGTTTGCATAGCAATGATCTATCTCCATTTTAGACTCAATAGTCAATATTTACATTTTTTATTGGTCAAAATGTATAAATGAATAATTAAATATCAATGCGATGACTTGAAGATCTGCAACACCTTATAAAATGTTAAAATTTTAACCAGAATTCGAAATTTTAATACGAAGTGTTGACCCTTGTGGAAGACATTAAACTGTTTGAAATGCTCTTAGGTGGACAAAGATGCGCCTCTTTTCTCATTGATTCTATATCATTGTATATTATTTTATGCGTGTTCTTATGTGGAGTGGTGATGATACAATGTACATTATTCCGTTCATAAATCTTAGGAGTTTATAGAAAGAGAGAGAAAGTCTGTGCGGTGTGCCGTACCATTTATTTTTCCTTAAATCTCTTAGGAGAAATGTTTGCATAGCAATGATCTATCTCCATTTTAGACTCAATAGTCAATATTTACATTTTTTATTGGTCAAAATGTATAAATGAATAATTAAATATCAATGCGATGACTTGAAGATCTGCAACACCTTATAAAATGTTAAAATTTTAACCAGAAATCGAAATTTTAATACGAAGTGTTGACCCTTGTGGAAGACATTAAACTGTTTGAAATGCTCTTAGGTGGACAAAGATGCGCCTCTTTTCTCATTGATTCTATATCATTGTATATTATTTTATGCGTGTTCTTATGTGGAGTGGTGATTATACAATGTACATTATTCCGTTCAGAAATCTTTTGAGTTTATAGAAAGAGAGAGAAAGTCTGTGCGGTGCTCCGTACCATTTATTTACTTTCTCTCTATCTTACAGGTAGAGAAAGTATGGTGATCGTCAAAAAAAATCGAACTCGAGATTTTGATGAATCTTGACGTTTCATGACTCCCTGAATCCGAAAAAGTGGTTTTTGAATTTCTGTCTGTCTGTACCTCCAACTAGAGCCTAAACAATTTTACCGATTGAGCTAAAACTTGATATCTAGGGACCCGCCTCGGTGGCGTAGTTGTCTAACGCGCTAGTCGTGTTGAGCTCGGCCGCCGAGGACGGGGAGATCGAGGTTCGAATCTCGGTCGGGTGAACTGGGGGTGGTTTTTCCTAAATGGTTTTCCACTCTCCCTCCACGCAAATGCGGGTTCACTTCCTCTATGTTCAACCTTCCCAATTCCTTATCCATTAGAGTAATTAGTACTTAAGCGTATAACCCGAACGGGTAGTAAGACGCGGTGCTAAATATTATTATTATTATTATTATTATTATCTAGGGTTTTCATAGGGTTGCCCCGAGGGGTTTTTGGAATTGGATATCTACCCCTAAAATTAAGGGTAGTTTACTGAAGGGCAAAAAGAGAAAAAGTCGATTTTCTCAAAATCGGCTCTAACGATTTTGATTAAATTTCATTTATAAACATTAATAAATATTCCAAACAAAATGGCTACTCTCAATATTTCGGCAGAATGGCTTTAAGGGCTCCGGTCTGATGCGTAAATTAACATTTTTTATAATAGCTCCGAAACTATTTGAGATATGAAATTACTTTGCATTACAAATATGTATGTATGTATATATATATATATATATATATATATATATATTTATAATACAAATATTTTATTCGAAACATATTTTTATAAAATCAATAACTTTCAATCTATACACAATTATATATATTTTTTAACTTTTTGGACATTAAAGTTTAAGTATTGCGACCGTAAAAAAAACTAACCTGAAATGTTGATGGATGCCGACGTCTCATGACCTCATTGATTATATATCGTTGTATATTATTTTATGCGTGTTCTTATGTGGAGTGGTGATGATACAATGTACATTATTCCGTTCAGAAATCTTAGGAGTTTATAGAAAGAGAGAGAAAGTCTGTGCGGTGCGCCGTACCATTTATTGTTTTGTTTTGCTGTTCTAAGAATCAATACTTATCTTTGAGTGGGAGTCTGTCTGGATGTTTGTTCCACGATAACTGTCAAATATATGGACCAATTTTGACGAAATATGGCTGTGACATTCTTTGGACATAGGCCAAACGATGCACATAGTTTTTCAATATAGTTAGCAGTTTCAATATGGTGGCCAATAAAAAAAAGGTTTATTGTTTAGCAGCTCATCTCAAGTGATTTGAATTTTAAAATTTTTAAGCAATAACCGATCAAGAATAACGATTATTATTTAGATATAGTACCTAATAAAACTTTAAGTTTGTCTATTTGGTTTGTTGCAAGTAAACTCAAAAATATTTCAACAGATAAAGACGTGGCTTCTTCTTTTGTTGTACTCCTTATTTTTCCGGGGATAGGCTAAGCTATATATCATCACGCTATCTCATAAGTGAGGGAAGCAGTGTCGAAAAAACCCGGGTGTAAGCAGTAAATATACGTCGCGACTGCTTGGCGTGTATACAAAGCATGGCATTTTCTTCAACCAGCAGGGGAGGGAGAGCTCGTGTTTCTTCGTGAATCTTCGTATGTGGAGAAAGCACGAGTCTCGTGTAGGTTTCATTCTTTTCTAGAATTTAAAATGGTCAATTGTGTTGAAAGCGTTAGCGCTGCAAACAATATTCTTGCTAACGCTTTGCTACAATTTGTTTGGTGTGATAGAGCCCTCACTATAGAGTGCTTCTTTTAATTTACTTTATTTTTGATTTTTAAATAACTTTTTTAAACTATTTATTTTGGTTACATTGCAACAATGCCTCCACATAAGACTGCATTTGCATATTAAATTTAGCTAAGTCTATCATCTGAAAATTGAAAAATGACACTGACACGGAATCGAACCGGACCTTGGTTTAGTACGTCAATGCTCTAACACTGGCTACCGATTCGTCCCGTGCCATGTCATTCTCACTCATATTTAAGTCAGATCTATGATGGACATAGCGAAATCGTCGGTTAGAGCATTGCTACTAAGCAAAGGTCCCGGTTCGATTCCGTGTCCAGCGTGTCATTTTTCAATTTTCAGATATATTTACTGAACCAACTACCATTAATATAGCTTCGGCTATTTAAACTTAATAAGTCTATCAGTTTATTAATGATTTGCGTGTAAATTAATGTGTATTTACTTTTATATCTTAAATTTAGATGTAGACAAATTTATTTGGTTTTCAATGCAACAATTCTTTCACAGTTAGGTTTATTTAGTTTTGTTTCTTAGATAGTACATTTAAACTATTTCTTTTTGTGTGCAATGCAACAATGCCTCCACATAAGAGATACACTCTTGATACAAGGAATGAAAAAAAATTCAATTATTTCTTTTGGTGTTACTTTACAATGAATGTCTTCACTAAGCGAGCAATTTGACGCAAGGCTGCGAAAGTATTACTACAAGATCGTTTTGTGTAGCATCGTCGACATATAAAACATTTACTCGCATATTAGGGCCTACGTGGCTGAAATGATGTGTTTAGTAGTTAAGATGACTCGCTGTGAGAAAGAAGTTAAATTACCCTACTTAAATGCAAGAGAAGCCGTGGGCAGACTATAGTCTACGAATATATTGTCCATATTTAATATAATGTAACGAGATTATTGTCTGACGGTTGGACCGGCAACTTTTCGTTGTCTGCCCTAACTGCGCTCTCCCGGGAGTAGGTAGCTTCCAAGCGAGTGGACCAGCGTGTCCAGTGTATGGCCTAGCGTGCCAAGTATGTGGGCCAGCGAGTCTAGCGTTCGCATAACGTGGGCCAGCGCAGTGTGTCGTGCACAGAGACCAGTGGCGATTTGAGAGAGTGACATGGGTCGCGCAGAAATGGATTGTTAATGTGAACGGTGTTATTAAAAATGAACATTTTTGGACTGTTTTAAATATTTGAATAACTATACGTTTTATAGTTATTAATTAGTTTATTTAATTTAATTCCATTTTATGTGTTCTGATTCTCTTGTTAACTTACAGACTTAATGAATACTCTTATTATTTAATTTAGTGACTTGTTTAGTTGGTATTAATTTAGTGTTGTTAATTTGATTTTATCATTCTATTTGCTGTTTTATTTGTAATAATTAAAAACTTGACTATACCGTGTGCATTTTCAATGTTGTTTAATTAGCAACGCACTTCAGTATCCTGAAAATAGCTCGCGGTTCACACGGTGACGTTTGAACGGCCTGCGACCCCCAAGGTCAGTCACGCTCGCGTTTCAATAGCATTAATTTGTTTTGTATAGCTTGATCATCAAGGGAAAATATCAACTTCAAATCAATGGAGAAAGTACAGGTGTGTTTCAACTTTAAATCCAAAGAGAAATGTTAACCCTCCGACCGTATACTGGGGTCCAGAAGAACCCATGCAATTTAAAATTGTTTCTAGTTTCTTTTTCACAAAGCATACGATAATTTATTGTCTGATAATCTATGTTGGCATAACTGCGAACGTGTTTCAGCTATTTTAGAGGTCATTAAACACAAGTTTGTCAAGTGATATCGTTCGGAAGTGGTGTGTGGGTATATTGGACCCCGGTATAACTAAGTATAAAAAAGGACTTACCAGATATAAAATTATGTTTTATGTCAGTTTTAAACATTCACTATATATATATATAATATATATATATATATATATATATATATATTATAAATGTACTGCAATGTTACAAAATTTTATAATTTTACTATTTACTAAAAATAATGTCTTGTATGTTTAATCTAAATATGTGTACTAAGTTTACCAACTTTGTATGGAAATTTTTTTAAAAAATACTTGAGTTTTAATTTCACAGAAACATTGAAAATATAAATTAAAAACATTTACCTCAAAATAATGAAAAGTTTACAGTAAAATATTAATAAAAAAGGAAAATAAAATAGGAATCTAGCAGACTCCAGTGTACAGATCATTAATCAAAGAAATATGTGTTGAGTCGGAGGTTAAGACTGTAGTAACGATAATAACATGGAGGGAGGTCTACTGTTCACAGAACTACTAGTAAGACTGTAGTAACGATAATAACATGGAGCGAGGTCTACTGTTCACAGAACTACTAGTAAGACTGTAGTAACGATAATAACATGGAGGGAGGTCTACTGTTCACAGAACTACAGTAAGACTGTAGTAACGATAATAACATGGAGGGAGGTCTACTGTCAAGAACTACTAGTAAGACTGTAGTAACGATAATAACATGGAGGGAGGTCTACTGTTCACAGAACTACTAGTAAGACTGTAGTAACGATAATAACATGGAGGGAGGTCTACTGTTCACAGAACTACTAGTAAGACTGTAGTAACGATAATAACATGGAGGGAGGTCTACTGTTCACAGAACTACTAGTAAGACTGTAGTAACGATAATAACATGGAGGGAGGTTTACTGTTCACAGAACTACTAGTAAGGCTGTAGTAACGATAATAACATGGAGGGAGGTCTACTGTTCACAGAACTACCAGTAAGACTGTAGTAACGATAATAACATGGAGGGAGGTCTACTGTTCACAGAACTACTAGTAAGACTGTAGTAACGATAATAACATGAAGGGAGGTCTACTGTTCACAGAACTACTAGTAAGACTGTAGTAACGATAATAACATGGAGGGAGGTCTACTGTTCACAGAACTACTAGTAAGACTGTAGTAACGATAATAACATGGAGGGAGGTCTACTGTTCATAGAACTACTAGTAAGACTGTAGTAACGATAATAACATGAAGGGAGGTCTACTGTTCACAGAACTACTAGTAAGACTGTAGTAACGATAATAACATGGAGGGAGGTCTACTGTTCACAGAACAACTAGTAAGATTGTAGTAACGATAATAACATGGAGGGAGGTCTACTGTTCACAGAACTACTAGTAAGACTGTAGTAACGATAATAACATGGAGGTAGAGAGGTCTACTGTCCACAGAACTTCTAGTAAGACTGTAGTAACGATAATAACATGGAGGGAGGTCTACTGTTCACAGAACTACTAGTAAGACAGTAGTAACGATAATAACATGGAGGGAGGTCTACTGTCCACAGAACTACTAGTAAGACTGTAGTAACGATAATAACATGGAGGGAGGTCTACTGTTCACAGAACTACTAGTAAGACTGTAGTAACGATAATAACATGGAGGGAGGTCTACTGTTTACAGAACTACTAGTAAGACTGTAGTAACAATAATAACATGAAGGTCTATTGTTAATAGAACTACTAGTAAGACTGTAGTAACGATAGTAACATGGAGGGAGGTCTACTGTTCACAGAACTACTAGTAAGACAGTAGTAACGATAATAACATGGAGGGAGGTCTACTGTTCACAGAACTACTAGTAAGACTGTAGTAACGATATAAACATGGAGTGAGGTCTACTGTTCACAGAACTACTAGTAAGACCGTAGTAACGATAATAACATGGGAGTGAGGTCTACTGTTCACAGAACTACTAGTAAGACAGTAGTTACGATAATAACATGGAGGGAGGTCTACTGTTCACAGAACTACTAGTAAGACTGTAGTAACGATAATAACATGAAATGAGGTCTACTGTTCACAGAACTACTAGTAAGACTGTAGTAACGATAATAACATGAAGGGAGGTCTACTGTTCACAGAACTACTAGTAAGACTGTAGTAACGATAATAACATGGAGGGAGGTCTACTGTTCACAGAACTACTAGTAAGACTGTAGTAACGATAATAACATGGGAGTGAGGTCTACTGTTCACAGAACTACTAGTAAGACTGTAGTAACGATAATAACATGGAGGGAAGTCTACTGTTCACAGAACTACTAGTAAGACAGTAGTTACGATAATAACATGGAGCGAGGTCTACTGTTCACAGAACTACTAGTAAGACTGTAGTAACGATAATAACATGAAATGAGGTCTACTGTTCACAGAACTACTAGTAAGACTGTAGTAACGATATTAACATGGAGGAGGTCTACTGTTCACAGAACTACTAGTAAGACTGTAGTAACGATAATAACATGGGAGTGAGGTCTACTGTTCACAGACTACTATAGTAAGACTGTAGTAACGATAATAACATCAAGGGAGGTCTACTGTTCACAGAACTACTAGTAAGACTGTAGTAACGATAGTAACATAGAGGGAGTGAGGTCTACTGTTCACAGAACTACTAGTAAGACTGTAGTAACGATAATAAATGGAGGAGGTCTACTGTTCACAGAACTACTAGTAAGACTGTAGTAACGATAATAACATGAAGGGAGGTCTACTGTTCACAGAACTACTAGTAAGACTGTAGTAACGATAATAACATGGAGGGAGGTCTACTGTTCATAGAACTACTAGTAAGACTGTAGTAACGATAATAACATGGAGGGAGGTCTACTGTTCACAGAACTACTAGTAAGACAGTAGTAACGATAATAACATGGAGGGAGGTCTACTGTTCACAGAACTACTAGTAAGACTGTAGTAACGATAATAACATGGGAGTGAGGTCTACTGTTCACAGAACTACTAGTAAGACTGTAGTAACGATAATAACATGGAGGAAGGTCTACTGTTCACAGAACTACTAGTAAGACTGTAGTAATGATAATAACATGGATGGAGGTCTACTGTTCACAGAACTACTAGTAAGACTGTAGTAACGATAATAACATGGAGGGAGTGAGGTCTACTGTTCACAGAACTACTAGTAAGACTGTAGTAACGATAATAACATGGAGTGAGGTCTACTGTTCACAGAACTACTAGTAAGACTGTAGTAACGATAATAACATGGAGGAAGGTCTACTGTTCACAGAACTACTAGTAAGACCTTAGTAACGAGAATAACATGGAGGGAGGTCACTGTTCATAAAACTACTAGTAAGACAGTAGTAACGATAAGAACATGGAGGGAGTGAGGTCTAATAGTAATAGAACGGAATGCCTGTGACGTCGTTCTAGGCGTTCCTTATCGCCGTTCTCTTTAGTTGCCATGGAGACAGCGCACGCCACCCAACGGCGTCCAGGCAATACGCTTATTCGCTTTACTGAAGTTTGGGATGAAGTAAATTAAATTTGAGATGACGAGTGGTAAACTGCTTAAGTAAATTAAACTTCTCAGTATACCTGGTTGGGAATAGAACTCCAACCTCCAGGTAAGGGGAAAGCCAGAAGAGCTGTAGGTCCCACCAGCATGGCGTGGGTTGAACACACTACTGAAAGGTGGGCTACAAATAAAGTAAAGTTATAGTAGTGATAAGATATACCCGCATCGTTTGTCGAATGGTCTAACGCGTCACTCTAGCAATAGAGTTGGCCACCATTAACGGGGAGATGGTTCGAGGTGCACATATAAGTGTGCAGGTGCTACTAATTTTAAAATTTTAAATATCGTGCAATGCTCATAACAGACAAAAAAACTCTTCATTTTATTACTATAGCTATATTGTCAGTATAAACACAAGAGCAAGGAGAATGTGGTTGGAATGAGATATCTAAGAACTGTATGTGGAAAAACTCGTATGGACAGAATCAGTGATGAATGGGTGTTGAAGGAGTTCAGTTTGAACGGGAATACAATAGGTAAATGTGAAAGAGGCATCTTACGTTGGTTTGGGGAGTTGAGAGGATGAGTGTGGATCGAGTGACGAAGAAAATATATGAAGGTAGAGTGTGTTGATCTAAAGGAAGAGGTAGGTTATGTAAGACGTGGCTAAATGTTATAGAGTGTAGACGAATGTATAAAAAGAGAAACATTAAGATATTTAAGAATAAAAGAGCATGTATGACGGTGTATGGATGTTGTTAAAGCGAAGGGAGTATGCAAGGATAGGGAAGTGTGGAGAAAGTTAGTGAGGATGGATTGAAGAGAAGGAAGTATGCAAGGATAGGGAGGTGTGGAGAGAGTTAGTGAGGATGGATTGAAGAGAAGGAAGTATGCAAGAATAGGGAGGTGTGGAGAAAGTTAGTGAGAATGGATTGAAGAGAAGGAAGTATGCAAGGATAGGGAAGTGTGGAGAAAGTTAGTGAGGATGGATTGAAGAGAAGGGAGTATGCAAGAATAGGGAAGTGTGGAGAAAGTTAGTGAGAATGGATTGAAGAGAAGGGAGTATGCAAGGATAGGGAAGTGTGGAGAAAGTTAGTGAGGATGGATTGAAGAGAAGGAAGTATGCAAGGATAGGGAAGTGTGGAGAACGTTAGTGAGGATGGATTGAAGAGAAGGGAGTATGCAAGGATAGGGAAGTGTGGAGAAAGTTAGTAAGGATGGATTGAAGAGAAGGGATTATGCAAGGATAGGGAGGTGTGGAGAGAGTTAGTGAGGATGGATTGAAGAGAAGGGAGTATGCAAGGATAGGGAAGTGTGGAGAAAGTTAGTGAGTATGGATTAAAGAGAAGGAAGTATGCAAGGATAGGGAGGTTTGGAAAAAGTTAGTGATGGATTAAGTACGGAGTTGTTTTTTGAGCTATATGTACAGTTTCTTGCCTACCCTGTAAGGGAACGGCGTGATTATGTATGTCTAAATTTCCCTGAATTATCCCTGTTTTAACCGACATCAAATGATTCCCCGACTTTTCCCAGACAGCCCCTGTTTTTGCCTGTGTACATGACACCCGCACAACACCACCTTGCTGACAACACACGACGCCAATAATATGACCGTTGCCATGGTAACGCGGCGTACCGAGGCTGGAGTGACAGAGAGAGAAACAAAGGAAGTGGACCAGATCGAAGCGGGGGAGAGAGAATAAAGGGAGATGTGGTAGCAGCCGTGCCGTCTGAAGCCAAAACCAAACTACTAGCGTCATGATGATACGTTCTACGTCACGGCAGACTGTGACCCTGGCTAAGTTTTGTTTTGGAGTGTCCCAAGTTAAGTGCCCTCCCTCTCTTAAATAATAATGTAAAAACTTGATTTTATTTAGTGATATTACAGTAGTTTGTACCTAAATACAAATTTTTAGCCGTATAAAGTGTCAAAAAAAATGCCATAAAAGAAAAACGCAGGTAATAATTAACCCCAGAAGCCGTGTTTATATACATATAAGGGTTGATTTCTCCACAACCCTTTGTTAGATTTTCTTCCCCAACGAACGTGACCTGTATAAAGGTACCAGGAACAAATGTGCCAAGTTAGAATTTAATCGGTTAATGCATTCAAAAATTTTCGTGAGACATACCCACGTCCAATACCAGGGTTGCCCCACAGCTGCACAGGGCCCCGTGATTTGGAAGGCCCCGCGCTTGCCTAGGTGACGGTGGGAAAATAAAACTTGGGGTGGGAAATTTAGGCTTGCAAGCTCGTATGAATCCCTTGTGTAGGCGATTTAGCAAATATTGACAAGAGTGTAACAACAAATAAAAACAAAATTACGTGGTTTGATTTATTGAATGAGTGAAGCGCGTTCTCTGTTTTAACTCTCCCGATTTGCATTTTTTGTTTGTCTTTCTGACTGTGATGGATATGCCTTATGAAAACTTTTGAATTAATTAACCGATTTAATTCAAACTTAGCACAAGTTGTTTTTTGTACATTTTTACAGATCAATTTAGTCGGGAAAAAATATCGAATAAAGGGTTTTAGAGAAATCAACCCTTATATGTATAAAAACATGGCTTCTAGTATCATTAATTACATGTATTTACATTTTAGGGAATTTCCTGATACCTAATACGGCTGAAACATGGTATAAACGTTAAAACTACTAAATTAACAATTAAATAGCCAAATCTATTATTTATACTTTTAGTGGGAATTCAGTATCTAAATATCATATTCTGAAAATTGAAAAATGACACCTGGACACGAAAATCGAACCCGGGACCTTTGGCTTAGTACCCCAATGCTTTAACCAATGAGCTACCCAGGATTCGTCCTGTGCCCAGGGTCATTCTTTACTCATATTTTAAGTCAGAGTCAATGATGGACGTGCGGAAATCGTCGGTTAGAGCATTGGCGTACTAAGCCAAAGGTCCCGGGTTCGATTCCCGTGTCCAGGTGTCATTTTTCAATTTTGAGAATATGATACTAAATTAACGTTAGTAAAAAAATGAAGTTTTTTTTTGGAGGAGGGGGGAGGTAGGGGTAGGCAAATAGATAGGGCCCCCACAAACGAATTTTTCCCAGTGCCTTACGTTTGGCAAGGCTGGCTCTGTCCAAACCACACCGACTTCTTGTTAATTCATATAACTGTAGCCGTGTGAGATCTAGGACCTACAGTTTAACGTGGAATCCGAACCACGGTAGAGGCCTGGCATTCCTCACATTCACAAGTTGTGATTACCACCTTCTTCGTATCCTTCGATTCTTCACCTGTTCGACAATAATGAGATAAACTGCGGCCGCAATAACTCTCGATGACATCCTTGCAGAAGACCAGCGATTGGAAAACAAGAGGCCATTTTGTTGCTTTGGTGTAGATCCTTTGTAGCATGCTATAGAGATCGCAAAGAATGGCATTCTACGACAGGTAAAATAAGGTAATACGTCACATGCTACATGTTGCCTACTGTTGCCTTCCAGTAGAGCCGCCTTAAGGTGCGGCAAAGGGAAGCACGAGTAATTTTACAGTTTTCATATCATAACATATTTTTGGAAAATATAAATCAAATATTTCTCCAGTAGCAACATAGAGTTTAGTTTTCTGCACATGCTAATATCAACAGATCTTGAACATCTGTCAAGGGTGTCCTGGAATTTTGTCAAAATTTGTTATCTTTATTTAAAAAGTTTTGACATTGCTACTGGAGAAATATTTGATTTAATTTGGCCAAAAAATTGCGATTCTATAAAAACTGTAAAAACACTTTCGCTCCCTTCGGCCGCACCTTAAAGAGCTCGATACAACTCGATATAACGTGGTTCCATTTCAGCAGATTTCTGCATGGATGGATCCGCTACGTCTGAACTAGGGTTAATAAATAAGCAGCGAGTAGCTAGTAATCTAGCCGTGTAATTGAGGCTTTACTAAATTTGACTGTTCATAATCTATGGGTTGTATACAGTTCAATTTTGATAGGAAAGGGCTTTTTAGATAAAGCATACTTTTGGAAGTTTGGGGGAGGGGGGGGGGGATGGGGGCGGGCAGCTTGTATCAAAAGTTACAATTGTAGATCACGTTATTTGCTTTGCTCGTTGAGGGCTCCGCCCCCAAACCCCCGGTGAGTTTTCTTTGCAAGTGGATGTAAACTAATGTAATGTTTTGAACGTAACAACTTAAAGTTACCGGTATTGTATTGTATATACCGCACCGACTTTAAAGTTGCTTCGCCATTTTGAATTTTTTTGGGGGGGTTAAATTTTTTAACTTTTTGGAATTTTACCGTCGGTTATAGGCTAGAAGCTATAAGTTTGCCAAATTTAAAGTTTCTAGCTCATCTGTAAGTGGGTAAACATTAATGTCAGTAAGTGAGTCAGTTAGTAAGCCATGTGGCTTTATAGTAGTATAACTTGACGAATATGTGAAAGTAGATCTATTATCTTTTCTATATGTCAGATAAAGCCTTTCCCATGAAAATTGGACTGTAGCTCAGGTTCCCTAGGGCTTAAAAGGGGGGTTATGGGAAATGTAAGCTGAACATAAGCCTACTAGAGCGATCCCCTACTAAGATAATATAACCTCAGTAAGTGTGTGATGGATGACCTATTTTTAAAACAAACATTCAAAGAGACTACTTGTCTATGACTTGTTTAAAGGCTCTTGAGAATGAGATGAGTTCCTGAACCCCCCCCTCCCCCCCAAATTCCATCAAACAACCTTTACGTCTGGGTTCAAGGGTTATTTTGGTGCGTTTGTTCCCAAAATTCAGACCACACCCAGTTTGTAAGACCACTTCAGTTTTCTTCTGGTTAATCGCACTTCTCGGAGAGAGAACTATTGTGATCATCAAACCCATAGAACTTGAGATTTTTATCAATGTCTACGTTTCATGGCTCCCTGAGACAGAAAAAGTGGTTTTCGCGATGCCGTCTGTCTGTCTGTCTGTCTGTATCTCTACCTAGAGCCGAAATTATTTCAACTATCAGATAAAACTTGCTATCCGAGGTTAACAAAAGGTTCCCTCGAGATGTTTTTAAAATTAGATATACAACCCTAAAACTATGGGTAGTTTACTGAGAGGCAAAAAGAGGTAAAAATCGATTTTCTTGAAATCCACTTTAACAAATTTAAAAACCTTTTTTATTTATCTAAGCACTGTTTAACATAACAAACAAAATGGCAACTTTAATTTTCCCATGAAAATGACTTTGAGGGTTTCTTACTAACAAGAAATTTTCCAATTTTAATCATACCTCCGCAAATATTTGAGAAACGAGATAACCTATCATTGTAAAGTTGTTCAAAATTAAAATCATTTATTTGAAATATATTTTTATAAAACCAATAGTTCCTGATATATATATATTTGCAGTTCTTTGACAATTGAAATTAATTCTTAAGCTCTTTGGTGGAGAGAGGTTTTAATCTTATCTCAATGTTTCTGTAACAGTGTATATTATTTCATTTATACTTTATTGTGGAGTGTTTCCGCAACAATGTATATTATTTCATTTGGCAAATTTTACGAACTTTTAATAAGTGTCTCTATTTTAATATAAAAGAGAGATAAAGTCTTTGATGTGCACCGTACCATTTAAAAAAATAAGGTGTTGAGGTTAAACTGACTTTTAAAAAAAACACACACATAGAAGCTTACAATTACAGCACTTGTTTTAATTTAATACTCTGGAACATACTAGATACGTAACTCTACTCGCCACTTCACATTAATAATTTATTTTTAATAGTGCAAGTTATCCAATTTATTATGTCAAATAAACTAAAGTTAGTTCTGGAAATAAATTTAAGTTTGAATGTGTGTGTGTGTGTGTGTGTATAAATAAGCGTGCACATGGCTATCTAGTTATTTAATTTTTAAAAACAATAAATTTTATTATTATTATTATTATTATAGTTATTATTAATGCATCTCAGAGAATAGTTGGATGTATGTAGACTGTTGCAAAGAATGAGGTGGTATCGAAAGATGCAAAAATGGCGGTATATAAAAGTGTGTTAACTTCAACATTGATTTATGGATGTGAAGCATGGGTTTGTCAGAAAAAAACACAAGAGCAAGATGAATGCTATTAAAAAAGGGGTAGTAAGACGCGGTGCTAAATATATATATAGTGCTGTTAAAATGAGATATCTAATAAATGTATGTGGAAACACTCGTATGGACAAAGTCAGTAATGAACAGGAGCTGAAGGAGTGTGGTTTGAAAGGGAATACAATAGGTAAATGTGAAAGAAGCATCTTACGTTCGTTTGGGCATGTTGAGAGGATGAGTGTGGATCGAGTGACGAAGCACATATATGAAGGTAGAGTGTGTGAACCAAAAGGAAGGGTTAGAATAAAAGAGCATGTATGACTCGGTGTATTTATGTTGCTGAAGCTATACTCCATTCGCGGTAGGAATTACTCTCTGAAAGGTCTTTTTTCCTACCAGTATCCTACTATATAATAGCTTTCTGGTAGAGAAAAAGGCCTTTCAGAAAACAATTCCTATGCTGAACAGACTTTAAGTGAGTATGCAAGGATAGGGAAGTGTGGAGAAAGTTAGTGAGGATGGATTAAGTACGGAGGTGTTTTTTTTAATCTATATGTATGTATTCTCGCCTATTCTGTAAGGGTACGGCGTGATTATTATTATTTTATTATTATTATTATTATTATTATTATTATTATTATGTAATTATATTTACAATAAATGTAATGTGTATTCTATTTAATCTCTGAATAAAGTAAGATAATTGAAGGTCATTATTATTAGTTATATTACTCTTTGATCTAAGACTTCATTCAACTTGAGCACTAGTGCGCTAAACACTTTGAGAGTTGAAACTTAGATAATTTTTTTTTTTGTAAAAGTATACATTTGTTTAAAAAAAAGTGTCACAATCCAAGTGACGGTAGCAAGAGAAAATTATCTTTACAATTACAGCATCTGGATTAAAGCCTGGATGCGTTGCGAGTAATTAATGCTACTTACAATGAATGTTTATTTACTTTAATAAGAAAAATTTCGGTTTACCATGTCCATATTTTCCTGATTGGTAATTATGTGTGTTGGTTAATAGATAATTCATTTTGTATCAAAGTTGTACGGATAATGTCCAAACAACCTGTAAAACTAGGATTCTAGGACGAAGAGATTTTTCTGACAGTTTCGAAAGTCACTAAAACTAATTAAATATATTAACATCACAAGCCATGTGATCTGCAGCATACATACTAGCAATACCTAAAAAAATAATAATAATAATAATAATAATAATAATAATAATAATAATAATAATAATAATGATAATAACAATATAGTAAAATGTTATCAATGTTAACAGATTTTTTATATATTTTCTTAAATTTCCTTAATTATAGAATCATAGCGACGTTGTGGCCAGTTGTTTTGGTCACATAAATACAGTAAGGGCCGGTCTTATGACTCCTGGATAAATTTGAATCTGGCCGATAAAGATTTTTATCTGATCGATAAGTTAAAAGTGCGTCTTATGACTGCCAGATAGAATTTATCTGCCAGATAAAATGTATTTATCCATCACTTTTTATCGTGAGGTTTAAGTACCTGATAACTTTTATCTGAAAGTTAAAATGGTTGTTGCCATAGTGACACGTTGTTTTTAATGAGGTTTCACCTATAAGAATCTGTTTTTAGGTTAAAATCTTGGTTCACGTGTTTAGTAAGCACAGGCACGGGCTCTAACTATATATAAAGTTAGAACGTTTAATGCTCACTTTTATAAAAAAAATTAAAATCTATTTGTAGAGTTATATTTTTTATATAAGAACAAAATATCAAAATCTGAGTACAATAAATGTAATTTTGTAAACGTTGTACCGTACTATTGACCACATTTTAGTAGACACCGAAATTAATACTTGCAAGACAACCTAGCTTCTGCAGCCACATGACCCCATATGTTTCCTCGCACTCGTTTAGCCGCCATTATTTAACAATTAATGTTGAGCGTTGTAGCTACTAACTAGATTGTACACATGCGCGCACTAGTAAAAAAGTACCAAACCTGCGTTTTATGCAAAAAAAAATAATTATCCATCACATAAATTCAGTTCATAATACTCGTAAAATATTAAAGTTGCTAATAACTTTTATCTGGTAGCTAAATTTAACCTCCAGACAGCAATATTCATCCAGTAGTCATTAGACCGGCCCTAAGTGTGTTTTATTTTTGTTTTTCTGAAAAGAGGGTTCGGGGTTTCATACAGACCAACCCTACACCCCTTTCATCAAAATCAATGTTAATTATGTAATCGTTCAAAAGACGGGGGGAAAAACACAAAGAAGGCATGTGGCACGATTCTATTTAAGGAACTTTAAAAAAAAACCAAAGAGAGCAGGGGGGATAATTCAACAGGATGTTGAGAAGTTTTGTGCAGCATCGCTCGCTCAAAATATACCTTTTCCAGTCGTCCGTGGAAGAAGTTCGTGATGAATACAACATCTTTCTGTGAACTTAATGTTGGCATGCATTGAGAAACAAAATATATACAAATAAAATAGCGTGTGAGATGTATTCAAACGTTTGGGATATGTATGAAATGCTCTTGTTACTTTACTAGTAGTTCTGTGAACAGTAGACCTCCCTCCATGTTACTATCGTTACTGCAGTCTTACTAGTAGTTCTGTGAACAGTAGACCTCCCTCCATGTTATTATCGTTACTACAGTCTTACTAGTAGTTCTGTGAACAGTAGACCTCCCTCCATGTTATTATCGTTACTACAGTCTTACTAGTAGTTCTGTGAACAGTAGACCTCCCTCCATGTTATTATCGTTACTACAGTCTTACTAGTAGTTCTGTGAATAGTAGACCTCCCTCCATGTTATTATCGTTACTACAGTCTTACTAGTAGTTCTGTGAACAGTAGACCTCCCTCATGTTATTATCGTTACTACAGTCTACTAGTAGTTCTGTGAACAGTAGACCTCCCCTCCATGTTATTATCGTTACTACAGTCTTACTATAGTTCCTGTGAACAGTAGACCTCCTCCATTATTATCTTACGTACAGTTACTATAGTTTTTGGTGAACAGTAGACTCTCCATGTATATGTTTACTACAGTACCGTAGTATTCTGTGAACAGTGAGACCTCCCTCCATGTTATTATCGTTACTACAGTCTTACTATTAGTTCTGTGAACAGTAGACCTCCCTCCATGTTATTATCGTTACTACAGTCTTACTAGTAGTTCTGTGAACAGTAGACCTCCCTCCATGTTATTATCGTTACTACAGTCTTACTAGTAGTTATGTGAACAGTAGACCTCCCTCCATGTTATTATCGTTACTACAGTCTTACTAGTAGTTCTGTGAACAGTAGACCTCCCTCCATGTTATTATCGTTACTACAGTCTTACTAGTAGTTCTGTGAACAGTAGACCTCCCTCCATGTTATTATCGTTACTACAGTCTTACTATCCGTCCAGGTTATAAGCTTAAGTACTAATTACGTTGTTGGGATAGGAATTGAGAAGGTTGAATACATAGGAAGTGAACCCGCATATTCATGGAGGGAGAGTGGAAAACCATTTAGGAAAAACCATCCCCAGTTCCCCGAGCGAGATTAGAACCTCAATCTCCCCGTCCTAGACAGTCTAGCTCAACACGAAACCAGCGCATTAGCTAACTTCGCCAGCGAGGTATGTGATCCTGATAGAAAGACAGTCGAAATACCAAATGCTCAGGTTGAAACAAAACCTCGCGTCATCCGGTCAATAAACATAATACATATTATATATATATGTATATATATATAAATATAGCTGAGAAATGAAACTTGGAAATGGTCTCAGGGTTATTTTTCATAGCGACCATAATCTTAACTAAATTATGATGACAAATGTATTTGATAATAAGTCTTGTTTTTCTACCTAAATCACAAGATAGAGGTAAACCAGAAGAGTTTTGGTCACGAACATAATCGTCTCAACGATTCACAAATTTATCTTCAAACAGGTTGAGCCACTTTGCGATTATAATGTTAAACAGGAAAGAACGACAAGAAAAAAGCGTGTTTTCCTCTACTTAACCTGACATTTGGGTCATAAAACAAGTAAAGGGGATAAAAAACAATCCAATCTTAACCCTATTTAAACCGAGTATGAGGAATTGTCACAGATGACATTTCGAATGTGTGCTTGTACATACATAATGTAATAGAAAGGTCACCTAATGACGTGACATATCTAAAATAAGGCGTGGATGCATAGCAAAGAATAGTGCGTGACTGAAACAGTGGCGTACCCGGGGAGGGGGGCCAATAGGGCACCTACCGCTCCTTACTCCCCCCCCTTCAACCAATATCTCAATTTATTTTTTAGCACCATGGTCCTACTACCCGTTCGGTTTATACTAATTACTACTAATTACACAAGCGATGTTAGTGACGAGGAAGGCTATATTTATTTATCGGGAAGTGTACTTTGCATTTGCGTAGAGGGAGAGTAAAAAATCATTTTGGAAAAACCACCCTCAGTACACCCGACCCATGTTCAAAAATAGATATACCCGTCATCGGCAGTCTAGTCGAATGCGATAGTAGGAGGTTAGACCATGCGGCCAACGAAGCGGGTAAGATCTCAAATTAATTTTCAAATATTTTCCAGCAAAGTACCACACCAAATGGCTTCTAGAGGCATCCAATTTTTAAAATTTTGCTAGATAAGGACCACATCAAATTAGTTCTAGGACCATGTAGTTTTAGAAAAATCTTTAGGCAAAGACCATTCCAAATAAAACCTAGATAATCAATTTTTCAAAATAAAAAAAGTGGGGGGCACTTTAAATATTTTCTAAGGAAACTAATTTAAAAATAAATTCTGGACAAGGACTAATCCTAAATGCTTCTACAATCACAGTAATTTTTAAAATTTTCAAAGGAATGACCGTTTCGAATAGTTTCATGGTGGACCAATTTTCCTTGCTACATTTTCTTGGAAAGAATCCTTAGACTCCCCTTTGGCTTAGAGGACAAAACTCTTTATTTTTATAAATGCCCCTTCCCCCTTACACAAAAAGAGTTCCAACCCCCAACGATTCTTCTCTCAAAGTAAATGACTAAGGGCTGGTCTTATGACTATCGGATAAATATTGCTGTCGGGAGGTTAAAGTTAGCTACCAGATAAAGGTTATCAGCCACTTTAATATTTTACGCCTATTATGAGCTGAATTTATCTGCCGGATAGCTATCAGAAGGATAAATATATGTTCATGCATAGAACGCAAGTTGGTACTGTTTTTACTGGTGCGCGCATGCGTACAACCTGGCTAGTAGCTACAACGCTCAACATTAATTGTTAAATAATGGCGGCTAAGCGAGTGCGAGTAAACAGATGGCGTCACGTGGGCGCAGAAGCTAGGTTGTCTTGCAAGTATTAATTTCGGTGTCTGCTAAAATGTGGTCAATAGTACGGTACAACGTTTACAAAATTTCATTTATTGCACTCACATTTTGATAATTTGTTCTTATATAACTATAACTCTACAAATAGATTGTCAATTTATATAAAAGTGTGAATTAAATGTTCTCACTTTATAAGAGTATAACCTGAACGGATAGTAAGACGCGATGCTAAGTATAATAATTATTCTAACTTTATATTTAGTTAGAACCTAAGCCTATGCCTACTAAACACATAAACCAATATTTTAACCTAAAACAGATTCTGATAGGTGAAACCTCATAAAAAAACAACGCGTCACTATGGCAACGTCCATTTTAACTTTCAGATAAAAGTTATCAGGTACTTAAACCTCCTGATAAAAATGTAATGGATAAGTACATTTTATCTGGCAGATAAATGCTATTTGGCAGTCATAAGACGGACTTTTAACTTATCGACCAGATAAAAATATTTATCGGCCAGATTAATATGTATCCAGGAGTCATAAGACCGGCCCTTAAAAGTGTCCTAGTTTGTGGGGAAAATATTTTATTAAGACTACCATTACACATGTTAAACAGGCCCCAAATACTACAAATTGGGAAAAGTATACTGGAAAAATAGTTTTGATACATTTTATCTAAACTAATGTCACTTACATTATTGAAATCGCTGCCCTTAGTTACTTACCATACAGATAAATGATACACCATCTAGAGGCATGGAGGACCTACAGTTTAACGTGGGATCCGAACCACGGTGTAGACCTGGCATTCCACAGATTCACAAGTTGTGATTAATACACGTCTTGTCAGAGATGAAGGAAGGGTTTAGCAATCAGATAAACTTGTGCCGGAACCGAGGATTTAACCCCGGACTCCCAACACAGAGGTCTGACACCTTACCCCTAGACCACCAGTACAGACAGAAGCGTCTACTTAGTTAATTGGCTTATTTATTTCTTAAAAAAAAACTCTTGTCATATTTGAGAATTAAAAAGATTCTAAATCACTGTAGCAGATGAAAGAGGAGAACATATTATGACGAGCAATAAATTAAAATGGATTATTGCGTGCTCAGCTGAAGTTTCTTCCTCAGGACCAGACCGGATGAAGAAAGGTCGTTCAGTTGGCAAAGGGCTTTAACGGAATGGGTAGTGGTGAACCCAGGAACATACCAGAGGGACGTGGAGGGCTACAACCAGAATGGTAGCCAGAATAAAATTTTGGGACGGAGGTAAGGCTGCACGACCCCCTAACCACCGGTGGCCATAAAATGTATGTTTTTTTACACCGCGTCTTTTTAACCGTTCAGTTTATACGCTTATGTACTAATGACGCTAATGAGATAGGGATTAGGAAGATTATATTTAAAGGAAATGTACCCGCATTTGCGTGGAGAGAGAGAGTGTAAAACCAACCCTCAGTACACTTGACCTAGATTTGAACCTCAATATCCCCGTCATCGGCAATCTAAGTTTTCTGCGAGAGTAGCGCGTTAGACCATGCGACCACCGAACCAGATCTTTATGAATATTAAATGACTCTAGAAGCTATTTGGCGCTCTTTTTTTTTTAAATGGGAATTTTGGGCGAGTGTAAGTCGTTACTCTCGCAGTAGACTAGACTGCCGATGACGGGGAGATCGAGATTAGAATCGATACCGCTCGGGTGTACTAGAGGTGCTTTTTCTTTATCCACCAAAATGTTTTTCCACCCTCCCTCCACGCAAATGCGGGTTCACTTCCTCTAAATTCAACCTTTCCAATTCCTAACCCATTAGCGTAATTAGTACTTAAGCGTATAACCCGAACGGTTAGTAAGACGTGGTACTAAATAAATAAAATAAATAGAATTCTTTATCTAAAAGGTTCACCTAGCGGTAAGGTGTCGGACTTCTGTGCTGAGGGTCCGGGGTTCAATTCTCGGTCCCGGCACAGATTTATCTGATTGCCAAACCCTTCCTTCACCTCTGACAAGACGTGTATTAATCACAACTTGTGAATGTGTGGAATACCAGGCCTCCACCGTAGTTCGGATCCCACGTTAAACTGTAGGTCCTCCATTTCATCTCACAATCACCCTACCATTACACATTAGCGTAAGTGCGAATAACCCGAACGGGTAGTAAGACGCGGTGCTAATAATAATTTATTGGGATGGGGAAGGAAGGGGGGTTAAAACGCGCCATTTGCCTCCCCTTGGGTGCACCACTATCTGCGGGAGAATAAACTCCCCCTCCATTCTTAATTAATTAATTAATTTTTAGCACCGCGTCTTACTACCCGTTCGGGTTATACGTTTAAGTACTAATTACACTAATGGATTAGGAATTGGGAAGGTTGAATTTATAGGAAGTGAACCCGCATTTGCGTGGAGGGAGAGTGGAAAACCATTTAGGAAAAACCACCCCCAGTTCACCCGACCGAGATTCGAACCTCGATCTCCCCGTCCTCAGTGGTCTGACTAAACACGACTGGCGCGTTAGCCAACTACGCCACCGAGGCGGGTCCTCCATTCTTGTATGGAGCAATAGTTCCAGCCCCTTTTTTTTTAACCCAGCGCCCACTTATGAGAATCAGATGCTGGATATCTCCTCATCAAAGTTAAATGTAAATAAGCATGATGAAATAAGCGATAATAACCATAAATCGTTGCCAGATGGACGATACATCCTCGTTTGAAAAAACAAACAAACAATAAAACACACTTTAAAACGTACATTATGTTAAACGCTTATACACATAAGTAATTAAACGTATTGTCAAAATTAAAGAACATAAATATAAAAATAAATTTAAGATCCTTTTGTTAAATTTTTTATTGCCGGTTATTATTAACATAGGACACATCCTTAGGAGGACAACTGTCTTCTGCATGACGTCTTAAGAAGGAAAGGGTTCACTGACAATAGGAATGTACCTGTTGTAAGACAGAACACATAACACTAATTATTAATATAAAACTATTAATGTAATATCCATAAAACCTAAACGCCTCCGTTACAATTTACCGCACCCCATGTAAAACCAAAAACGCCCCCCTAAAGGGCAGTAATCCTCCCCCACCCCCACCCCCAGTTTGGGAAACACTGATATAGAACACGTGTTCACGTCTTGGCTACGACACAATTATTCACGAGTTTGCCATTCAAAAGAACAAGTGAAGCTAAATTATACGTATAATATGTTTCGTAAGTTATTTATTGGTAAGACTACTTCTGAAAGCTGACTTAATCCAAAATTGCATTTGGTTGGTTGTAAAAGTCTTAGATGGGGTTGGGGGGGGGGGGGGGGATAAAGGTGGGGAGCAGACTTCGTCACTGTTGCAAAAACTGGTTTGAGCCCCTGGCAGGCCTGTCTGTAAACACGTTTGAAGTGTTTTTCTTTTTTTAGCACTGAGTCTTACAATTTGTTCAGGTTATACGCATATATATTAATTACGCTAATGTTTTAGGGATGAGGAGGGTTTAATTTAGAAGAAATGTACCCATATTTGCGTGAAGGGAGCGTGGAAAACCGTTTAGGAAAAATTAAAAAACCCTCAGTACACTCGACTGAGATTCAAACCTCTATCTCCCCATCAGTGTCATTGTCAATATAGTCCAATCATGGGCAAAGTACGACCCGCGGGCAGATTCATTGCGGCCCGCGAAAGAGTTCCAAATTCCGATAAAAAAAAGTGTTATAACACGGGGAAAAAACAAGAAATAAATTCATTTCGCATTAGTTTGTTTTTCTTTCTATTCCAGAGATTAAATAGTACGCAAACTATCCACGAAACTGTAATGTTAGTTAACGTTTTGTTGAGAGTAATTCAAGTTGTGTCAAGTATCTGTAGACAACTCGCATTGTATTAGAATTAAATATCATTATGATACAAATATTATTATTAACACCACGTCTTACTACCCGTTCGGGTTATACGCACTTACACTAATGTGTAATGGTAGGGTGATTGTGAGATGAAATGGAAGACCTACAGTTTAACGTGGGATCCGAACCACGGTGGAGGCCTGATATTCCTCACATTCACAAGTTGTGATTAATACACGTCTTGTCAGAGGTTAAGGAAGGGTTCGGCAATCAGATAAATCTGTGCCGGGACCGAGGATTGAACTCCGGACCCTCAGCACAGAAGTCTGACACCTTACCCCTAGACCACCAGGTCACCTATAATACAAATACATTTAATAATTGATAGGATTTAGTTGTACAATATTTTTTTAAAATGTACCATTGAAACTTTTTGATAAACTGTGTTGACCCGCCTGACACTTTTCTTTTTTGGCCCATTCCCCAAAAATTTTGCCCATCACTGGTCTAGTCTATTGTGAGAGTGACGTCTTAGATCATTCGGTCACTGAAGCGGGCACAAGGCTTAATTACGACAGAATTCTAGGGGTGGGTGATGAGGAGTGTTAGTAGGAAATGCAGCAACATTGTTATGAAAAGAGGATGAGAAAAACACAGTGATAAAACCCCCTCCAATCCCCTCCCCTAGTGGGCTATTCATACATTTACACTTTAGGGTTTAAATTCAGCTAGAAACTATAAATGATGTTGATCTTTTTTGGCGGTATTTTGGTACTATGAGTTGGCAACACTGGCCATAGGGTCACGAAGCTCGAGTAGATGGAAATATAGCGCTCAAAACAAGCAGGTGTTTGCAGGCAGTGCAGGCAGGTGGGGGACAGGTACAGCCAGGGGCAGAACAATGCTCCACCCATGCTATCCGCGGATAATTTCCACAGTCACTTGGATTTAAGCGTGCGTCATGCTCGAGTAGCGCAGAAATTCACAGACTAGCAGACCAATGATGCAATAAAATGCAAGTGATTTTCAACCACGGGCGTAGAAAGTTGAAGGGGGGCGGGGTTCCGAAAGGACCTATGGACTCCCATAGGGGGAGGGGGTTGTAAAAAACTTAAATATATTATGTGGTTTTTTAATCCTACTTTTAATTTTATATCACCCGCTTCGGTGGCCGCATGTCTAAAAGGCGCTACTCTGAAGTAGACTACACTGTCCATGACGTGGAGATCGGGGTTCGATCCTGGACGGGTGTATTGAGAGTGGCTTTCCATAAATGGTTTTCCACTCCCCTCCATTCAAATGCGTGTACACTTCCTCTAAATTCAGCCCCACCACATTAGTGTAATTTGTACACAGGCATATAACACGAACGGGTAGTAAGACTATTTATTATATGCTTCCATCTACCAAACTAGTCTAATTTATTAACTTAATTATTTTTTACCGCGTCTTACTACCCATTCGGGTTAATGACCTATGTACTAATTACTCTAATAGTTTTAGGGATTGGGAAGGTTATATTTAGTGGAAGTGTGCCCACATTGGTGTGGAGAGAAATAATGGAAAACTTTTTTTTAGAAAAGACACCCTCAGTACACCCGACCGAATTCGAACCTTGATCTCCCCGTCATCGGCAGTCTGGTCTACTGCGAGAGTAGCGCCTTCGACCATGTGGCCACCTGTCGGGTTTCCACTTTTTAAGTCCTGAGATTACATGGTTAATGTAGAACTAAAATTTTATATATATGTTGTTTATAAGATAAACCCAAAGAAAAAAAAATCTAAGATTCTATCTTTGGTGAAAAAGATCTCTGTAGGGGGCCAGTTTTAAAGAAAGGGTCTTTGAGGTACTCGTGTTCAAGTACCGTCTGGCGACTTCAAGTGGAG
The DNA here is from genome assembly GCA_033556935.1 of Timema podura. Classification (NCBI taxonomy): domain Eukaryota; kingdom Metazoa; phylum Arthropoda; class Insecta; order Phasmatodea; family Timematidae; genus Timema; species Timema podura. Next base: position 129,928,985 of record JAVRXN010000010.1, on the reverse strand, counting down.
CGTTTTTTTAAAAGCAGGATGTATGTGGCGTGGCACGGCATGCACTAAATTAAATAAATCCATGGAACTAAAAGCCCAAGCAGGCATATCTGTAGTGTTTAAGTGCCCGTCTGACTACACGGATAGTTTATCTTACGGTTAGGGAATGTTTCTGAAATCTAAATACAAATTTAGAATACTAATTATTCTATAATGGGACCACCAACTTTGTGAGAATTTTCTCACACTGGTGTATTTCTTATGGTAATGTCAGTTCTGAAGCTTCCAAACCACTAAAACAATCCTCAACTATCTCAGAATGCTCTGTTGTGACCCTCACACTGCTGTATTTCTTATGGTAATGTCAGTTCTGAAGATTCAAAACCACTAAAACAATCCTCAACTATCTTATAATGTTCTGTTTTAAGCTACTTAACAGATGACTTTATTTGCTTGAAGAAAGCTACTTTTATGTTTCTAATCATTAATTAGAACTCAGAATTGAGACATTTCCCCTAAAACGTTCTTGTTGAATGAGCTGTTTTTAGATTTCTATTATAAAAAACATAATACTTAAAACATAGGTATTTTAATTAAATAAGGCGATGGTGAAGCCTTTCACCTCTATTTCGGGGTGAACCATATTTTTAAAAACAGAACCACTTCTTAAATGACGTGGTATTTCTTCCAGTCTAAAAGTGTTTCAGCACTGTGATGCTCTGCCACCTCAAAGGGGTAAAATACCATTTCGGGGGGGGGGGGGGGGGGGGGGGGCAAAATATATATTCTTACACACACGCGCGCAACTGTAAAAACTTCTGCCGAGTACTGGCATTATAATTGCACTGTATATATTATATATATAAATACAGCTATCGTTCGTTTTCTCTGTTCTTAGACGAGAAGATTATAATGAAATGTCGACAGTTGTTTAAAATGTTGTGGCAGGTTTTATTTGTAAATGCATCTAGTGAATGTGATCATATACCACGATTGTAAATATGATAATTGTTAAATGTTGGAATTCAAAAATTGTAAGGCAAACTAGAAAATTAAAAAATGTAAACAAGGTTTTCAAGGTTTTCTTGTCAAGGAAATCATAATCCAGTTGGGGGCGGGGGGAGGGTGGGAAGTGCCCCAGCTAGCCCTTTATTGCGGGCGCCAAAGGGTCTTTGTCCCCTACACCACTTAGTTCGACTCCGTTCTCTAGCGATCCAACCTTACCCCCCTTTCCAGAATGGCAACACAATGCAAGTGTTTCAACAGAGATGATGGATCCAAAGCAAGCTTCCTGTACAAGATTTTAACAGCGCTACCTGTGGCGATCTAACACAACAGTTTTTTTATCAAAGAATAAAGCTTTCTTCACCCTTTTCCCCTTATCTACATCACCTATACATCCCAAATCAAGTCAAGGTCGATGTTGTCATACGACCTTTTCCAACCCCATGTCAACACCACCTCAAACCAGGTCGGCAGCCAAGGTTCAAATACCAAGGTTTTTATCTGGGATGCACTCGACCATAACAAAGACACGAAGAGAGTGGATTTGGTAGTAAGAGTTAAGAAAGGGGAAGGGAAGCAGTAGGAGGAGGGGGAGGGAAGATGGATCGAATCAACAGCAAAAGAGGAGAAACTTACTTCCTCTGCCCGTGCGATAAAATACATGCCACAAGTGAAGTAGAGAATGAAAATGCATTGCTCTGGATCTCCTTGGGGGAAAATAACCTAAATCCTTGTGCTAACTGGATGGGTCACATTATGAGAAGAAATCTCTTATCGAGTGACGTCATAGAAGGCAAAGTGGACCAGACCAGCAATACCGCGAGTGCAATTGATGGATGAACGTGAACAAGAAAAGAAGATGAAGTTTTAAGATATAAAAAAATTAAGCTGCTAATAAGACATATTGGATGACCAAATTTGGGCAAGGTGATGGAATTTTAGAAGGGCAGAACACCAAATAATGATGATAATAATAATACTGATTCCAATTCACACAAGGGAGAGTTGAAAAATACAATCCAATGTTCATAGGAATAACCTTATCTGACATATAAAAAAGTTTTATTTTCACAGCGTATCACTATTATTAAGGGTTCAGTAAACTACCCTTAATTTTAGGGTTGGATGGATGTTACCAAAAATCGCTCTAAGAAGCCTTATGAAAACTCTATATGCCAAGTTTTAGCTCTATCGGTAAAATAGTTTCGGCTCTAGCCTGAGGTATAGACAGAGAGCACCGCGAAAACTACTTTTTCAGTTTCAAAGGGTCATGAAATGTTGTCATTTATTAAAATATCGAGTTTGATTTTCTTTAACGATCATAATACATCCTTTGTTTGATCTATGTCTACATTGGCGATGAGCAAAACAGTAGCGCTAATAGCACGGTCCTATCAGTGTGAATGGTAGCGAACCAACACAGTCCTAGCACGGTCTGAGCACAGTCCTATCAGTGTGAATGGTAGCGAACCAACACAGTCCCAGCACAGTCTGAGCACAGTCCTATCAGTGTGAATGGTAGTAACACGACACAGTCCTAGCACGGTCTGAGCATGGTCCTATCAGTGTGAATGGTAGCAACACGACACAGTCCTAGCACGGTCTGAGCACAGTCCTATCAGTGTGAATGGTAGCAACACGACACAGTCCTAGCACGGTCTGAGCACAGTCCTATCAGTGTGAATGGTAGCAACACGACACAGTCCTAGCACGGTCTGAGCACAGTCCTATCAGTGTGAATGGTAGTAACACGACACAGTCCTAGCACGGTCTGAGCATGGTCCTATCAGTGTGAATGGTAGTAACACGACACAGTCCTAGCACGGTCTGAGCATGGTCCTATCAGTGTGAATGGTAGTAACACGACACAGTCCTAGCACGGTCTGAGCACAGTCCTATCAGTGTGAATGGTAGTAACACGACACAGTCCTAGCACGGTCTGAGCACAGTCCTATCAGTGTGAATGGTAGCAACACAACACAGTCCTATCATGGTCTGAGCATGGTCCTATCAGTGTGAATGGTAGTAACACGACACAGTCCTAGCACGGTCTGAGCACGGTCCTATCAGTGTGAATGGTAGTGACACGACACAGTCCTATCATGGTCTGAGCACAGTCCTATCAGTGTGAATGGTAGCAACACGACACAGTCCCAGCACGGTCTGAGCACAGTCCCAACACGGTCCTATCAGTGTGAATCAAACTTAAAAGTACTATACCATATTAAAAAAGTGAGCCATTATTAATTTAAAATCAAGACACTATTTCAGTGACCCAAATTATTTTTTTTTTGGGGGGGGGGGGGTAACTGGGTGAAGAAGGTAAAAAAAAACGCGCTCTGATAACTGGTTAGAGCGTAATCTTGTATTTAATATCCCGGTTAGGGTGACCTGGAGGTCTAGAGGCAAGATGTCGGACATATGTGCTGGGGGTCCGGGGTTCAATCCTTGGTCCGGGCACAGATTTATCTGATTGCTAAACCCTTCCTTCACCTCTGACAATACGTGTATTAATCACAACTTGTGAATGTGAGGAATGCCAGGCCTCCACCGTGGTTCGGATTCCACGTTAAACTGTAGGTCCTCCATTTCATCTCACAATCACCCTACCATTGCACATTAGCATAAGTACGTATAGCCCGAACGGGTAGTAAGACGTGGTGATGATGATGATAATAATAATGTTCCGGTTAATCGGTTAGACCTAATATCCCGGTAAGGTGGTTGTAGGATGGAGGAGGTTTTTTTTTAAAGAGTTCCTTTCACAGCCGATTAATTGCGATCTTAGAAACAGGTTTATCGCTTTAGCCAGATGTGGCATCAAAGTGCGGTTTTTTTCTGCGTTATTCATTCGACAAAAACTAAATTTGGATTAATTAATAAAAAAATATTACTATTTAAAAAAATCTAGTAGAATGGATTTACTGGTGTGAGTTACGCTGTTTCCAAAAGGAGGCTCTACGTCTAACCGCGGTTTCACACGCGCCTGGTTCAAGCTGTATTGCGTACTACTACCTGCTACCTAAGATACGCCTCATCTTGTGCCGCAGAAAATTGATGGAAAAGGAAGGGAGGATCTATGGATGATGGAAAGTGAGAAAGAGACTTCAAGGGCAAAGTGAGTAATGGGTACAGGAAGTTGCTGTCTACTTCATACGGTAACTTCAAGGTTATTACATAACTTATTCTCCTGCCATTCCCGATTAGCTGTGTATCAACAACAACTCATGTGTACTTTAATTATTATTATTATTAGCACAGCGTCTTACTACCCGTTCGGGTTGTACACACTTACGCTAATGTGTAATGGTAGGGTGATTGTGAGATGAAATGGAGGACCTACAGTTTAACGTGGGATCCGAACCACGGTGGAGGCCTGGCATTCCACACATTCACAAGTTGTGATTAATACACGTCTTGTCGGAGGTGAAGGAAGGGTTTGGCAATCAGATAAATCTGTGCCGGGACCGAGGATTGAACCCCGGGCCCCTATTACAATAATATTTAATAATATTTAGCACCGCGTCTTACTACCCGTTCGGGTTATACGCTTAAGTACTAATTACGCTAATGGATTAGGAATTGGGAGGGTTGAATTTAGAGGAAGTGAACCCGCATTTGCGTGGAGGGAGAGTGGAAAACCATTTAGGAAAAACCACCCCAGTTCACCCGACCGAGATTCGAACCTCGATCTCCCCGTCCTCGGCGGTCGAGCTCAACACGACTAGCGCGTTAGCCAACTACGCCACCGAGGCGGGTCCCCCTAGTACAGAAGTCCGACACCTTACCCCTAGACCACCAGCTCACCTACTTCAATTGACAATGTTTTCCGCTGCGGATACCTGTGTCCGCAAAAAAATGACTTCCTAAAGACGTTTCCATTATCCATTGCAACATATAGGTGGACCGGACGGACGGTAACTTTTTTTTTGTGTAAGGCCAATTTTTTTTACCTCAATCTCTAATCGAAACGAAGTCCAACAATTAGCTCAGTCGTTAGCACGCCTGCTTACTAAATTAAATCTCCCCAGTTCAATTCTGGACAAAGAAGAAATATTTTATTACTGGGGAACTTATTTTTCTCCCCTTTCACAGTGCTGAATTTAGGCATCTGATTACAAAAAAAATTAAGTTCTTTAAGCACCTGAAAGAAGCGTTTTACGTTGGTTTGGGCATGTTGAGAGGATGAGTGTGGATCGAGTGAAGAAGCAACTATATGAAGGTAGAGTGTATGAATCAAAAGGAAGGGTTAGGCCATGTAAGACGTGGCTTAATGTTGTAGATGAATGTGTGGAAAAAAGAAACATTAAGAGTTTTAATAATAAACGAGCGTGTATGACTCGGTGTATGGATGTTGTTGAAGAGAAGGAAGAATACAAGGATAGGGAAGTGTGGAAAAAGTTAGTGATGGATTAAGTACGAAGTTGTTCTTTGAGCTATGCACAGTTTCTTGCCTACCCCGTAAAGGAACAGAGTGATTAGGAATGTATATATGCATGTATGTATGTGTGTGTGTATTTTCCACTACCAGCTGGCTAGGCTTGTGGTAGCTTCATATGCCCTTTTATCTACCTTAAGACTAGGACAGGCACAACATCCAGTCCCCAGCCGTTAATTTATCAATATGAAAGAGTAAACCCATATTTTCATCAATGATATATTTTCGGCCATGCCGGGAATTGAACCCGGGACCCTTAGCCCAGTAGGCAGACAACCTACCGTAAGAGAACGGCGTGTATATATTCTATTTAAGGTCATTTCTCCTATCAACAAGATGATAGGAGTGACAAATAGTTGACGGAAGAGAATTGTATTGTTAGGTTTACCAGAGATTTGAGTCACAATCACCTATTGTTGATGGTGCAACTGAAAATTAGGTTTGGGACACTGTTTGGGGACCAACTTATATTTTATCTCATATCAAGCCAGTTATTATTGTTTATTCAACCGGCACTTGGAAAACCTATTTAATGTGTTAAAATATATTTAATACATGCATATAAATTTCATATCTGTCAGTTATTTTCAGGTGAGTAAATGGGCTTCAATTTGCCTACGAGTAGATGTTAAATAGATCAATGTAATTGAGGCTTAGCAGTAATATACAATACACTTAAATAAGTAAACTAAATATAAAATATGAAGGATGATTGAAAGCCCAACAGGCGTGTAGGCGTGCATGCGTGTGTGTTGTGGGCTTGCATTCTCCAAACCCCTCTAAACCAATTTTGAAATGTTAAAATAATATCTTATAATGGTTCATGCCCATCTCGTGCACTTGTTTTTCCCCATATCATGTACTGAATAGGAAAGAAAGAAAGAATAGCCCACGACTTTGAATCGCTCGCGACTTTTCCCCTCCCTCTACCCCTCTTCTAGAGCCAAGCGATCGTCTCTCGTGTAGTAGGGTAGGTCCACCTCACTGTGTCATCTTCAACCCCTCTAACCCTATTTTACTCAAGTAAACGTCTAACTTAACCTAACCTTATTAATTAGATAGTTAATTTGAAATAATGTGTTTTGAAGTTTGTTCCCACTTCAAAAAGGGTGGAAAAATCGCTAGCTATTCAAAATCGTAAGCAATTCTGTTTTCTGTTCATTACACGATATTGGACTAACAAAAATCATGTTTACTTAATAACAACGCCTGAATATTTGAGTGTATGAGATGGGACTGATTCAGGTAGAAACTCCCGAGTGCACGAGATGGGACTGATTCAGGTAGAAACTCCCGAGTGCACGAGATGGGACTGATTCAGGTAGAAACTCCCGAGTGTACGAGATGGGACTGATACAGGTAGAAACTCCCGAGTGTACGAGATGGGACTGATACAGGTAGAAACTCGAGTGCACGAGATGGGACAAATTCAGGTAGAAACTCTCGAGTGCACGAGATGGGACTGATTCAGGTAGAAAATCCCAAAGTGCACGAGATGGGACAGATTCAGGTAGAAACTCCCGAGTGCACGAGATGGGACTGATACAGGTAGAAACTCCCGAGTGTACGAGATGGGACAGATTCAGGTAGAAACTCACGAGTGCACGAGATGGGACTGATTCAGGTAGAAACTCCCAAAGTGCACGAGATGGGACTGATTCAGGTAGAAACTCCCAAAGTGCACGAGATGGGACAGATCAGGTAGAAACTCTCAAGTGTACGAGATGGGACAAATCCAGGTAGAAACTCTCAAGTGTACGAGATGGGACAGATTCAGGTAAAAACTCCCGAGTGCACGAGATGGGACAAATTCAGGTAGAAACTCCCGAGTGCACGAGATGGGAGGTCACCCTTAGAATCTCGGTCGGGTGTACAAAGGGTGTTTTTTTTTTCCTAAATGGTTTCCCACTTTATCTCTTCACGAAAATGTGAACATAGTCCCTATAAATCAACCTTCTTCATCCCTAACGGATTAACGTAGGTTCGGTATTTTCTGCCATTTTTATCACAAAAAACCTCTTTGGCCAAAACCAATAAAATCTTGCTTCAGTTAAGGCCGCAATTTCAGGCAACGTCTCATCGTCCCCAACTGCCATTGGAAAAAGAAAAATTTCGAATATAAATTACGCTAGAAATTATCAGGAGCTTATTTTCATGTTAATTAAGGGAAACCCACTTGGATGCATGGTTTAAGGCGCCACTCTTGAAATAGACTAGACTGCCGAACACTGGGAGATCGGGGTTCTATCCCAGTCAGGTGTACTGAGGGTGGCTTTTCCTAAATAGTTTTCCACTCTCCCTCCACGCAAGTGCGGGTATAGTTCCTCTAAATTAAACCTTCCTCATCCCTAGCTTATTATCTTAATTAGTACAGAGACATATAAACTGAACAGGTAGTAAGACGCGGTGCTAAAAATAAAATAAATTTTTGACATTTAAAAAATTACTTAAAACAGTTTTAATACAGGTATGCATTCATATGAGAATGTCAAATAATGTTATCTTCAGTTGTCACTTTCGATAATTATTATCAACACCCATAGAATAACACTAATACAGTAGAGCGTCGAAAATCCGGACGTCAAAAATCCGGAGCGTCACAAATCCGGATCGGCGGTGAGAGCAGGTCAAGTCTTGTACAAAAAACAATTAAGAGTCCTTACCAGTAAGTTTCCATTAATTACTGTAGATTCTTGTTTTTTTTTCTAAAAAGTATTGTAGAGTTACTAATCTAAATTACATAATGTACATGTTCTTATTCAATATACTTTATTAAAATATTTTGTGTACTGTATTTTTCGAACCCTTCAGCCTCTATTTTGCAATACAGTAAACTCCCAAGCGTCATGTATCCTCTAGTCAATACATTACGTATGTATACAGTTATTGAAAGCACGTTTGAAAATCCGGACAGTTCAGTAATCCGGATGGGTCCCGGTCCCGATCGATCCGATTAACGACGCTCCACTGTAATATAATAAATGTTATCACTTTTTACCATAGACAAATATATTTTGTATTTTCTCTTACTACTAAAAACGAAAGTAGACAAAAGATTGTTTTGTTCTTTTACTGAAATTCATAATGTTTAGTCAGAACAAGCAAACAGATTGGGGTAGGTAGGACGCCCCCCCTGCCCTTCTCATCTTCCGAATATTTGCGACGTGTTCTCAGAAATTCTTTTCGAATAGTTTCAACTTGGAAGGTTTAGTTGTTCCCTAATATAAAAGCCTTTCTCCTTTCCACAGTTCTTACAAACTCACTTAAACTTCTTATTTCCTTTGTTAACCCAGCTTTGTTGTCTCACTAATGAACACAATCACAAACTATTTCTAAGAATGTACTTAAACGATAGAATGACCGGATTTCTGTGCTGAGGGTCCTTGATTCGATCCTCGGTCCCGGCACAGATTTATCTGATTGCCAAACCCTTCCTTCACCTCTGACAAGACGTGTATTAATCACAACTTGTGAATGTGAGGAATGCCAGGCCTCACCGTGGTTCGGATCCCACGTTAAACTGTAGGTCCTCCATTTCATCTCGCAATCACCCTACCATTACACATTTGCGTAAGTGCGTATAACCCGAACGGGTAGTAAGACGCGGTGATAATAATAATAATAGTAATAAAAGAATGGAGGCGAATACTTGTATTTTCTTGTTTTGTTTAAACCGTAAATATGTCAAGTATATATATATATATATATATATATATATATTGGTCAACTTTAGGGTAGGGTGGGGTGGAGGGATTAACAACCAAAACCTCGGCTTAGCTGATTTGAGCCTTAGCTTTAGTACAGTAGCCCCATGGCTTCTTTGGTGCTGACTGACAGTTCACGGCTGACTTCTGACAGTCAACATTTAGGTATATACCTAAATTCTGACTGTCAGAAGTGACAGCTGCTAAACAAATGTTTTTTGCAGATCATATGGTTCGGCGTAGGGATACATAATTTGGTCTGGTAGCTTTTCAAAGCCGTCAGCTGTGAGCAGTCAGTCAGCACCAAAGAAGCCATGGGGCTACCGTAGATAGGTTTAGGTTAAGTTTTATACATTTAGTAATCTCAAAAGTAATTCTTTTTTTTTAAGCACCGTGTCATATCACCCTTTCGGATTATATGTTTATGTACTAATTACGCTAATTGTTTTAAGGATTAGGAAGGTTATATTTATAGGAAGTGTACCCACATTTTCGTGGAGGTAGAGTGAAAAACCATTTAGGAAAAACCATCCTTAGTACACCTGACCGAGATTTGAACCTCGCTCTCCCAATCATCAGCCGTCTAGTCTACTGCGTGAAACAGTAATTATTCTTGAATATTTGTCTTTAAGTATAGCGGAATTTTAACAGAATCTTTATGAATGAAGACAAACAGTTCTGGTCTGCGATGTTCAAGAAAAATCATTCAAGAATTGTTGAGTTTACTAAATGTATCAAATTAAACTAAACCTATATTGTACCATAGCAATATTTTATTTATGTTGGGCAAAAAATATATATATATTTGTTACAAAAACTATGACAGTTTATGCGTTCTCTCCTACCCCAAATAAAAAGTTTCACATTTAACTTCAAGTAAAAACTTTATGCCTCAGAGTGTAAATTTGTTAATTGTTTAGTCAAGTCCGACACCTTAGCTCAGTCGGTAGCGTGTCTGTCTCCCCAGCTAAGGGTACCGGATTCGATTCCCGGCATGGCCGAAAATTTATCATTTGGGAAATGTAGTTTCCCCTTTCACACATGAATTAATGGCCGGAAGCTGTGTGCTGTGTCTGTTCTAGATTTAAGTTAGATTATAAGTCGTGTGCTGATATAATCAGTCGGTTTAGAAAGTGAACGTTAAGGTGGGATGGAAGGGGATGTGAGAAATAGTCAGTGTTTTTGCAATTTTCATGGCAAAACATTTTTTGGCTAAATTAAATAAAATACTACTCCAGTACAAACATCGAGTTTAATTTTCTTCATATGGTGACCTCAACATTTTTTTAATATCTCTCAAGAATGTTATGGAATTTAATGACAAATTTTTCTTTTCATTTAATTGTTTGTCATCCAATGCTGCTATGCTCGTGAAAGATATTCAGGAACTGTAGATATCACCATGTGAACTGGTCATTTGTGCCATACTATTAAAACTTAAAATAAATAAATCAATAAGCACTTACCAGTAATCACTAATGAGTTCAGATTCCTGAAAAATGATTATTGTCACAATGTGTAGAGTTTTCTCGTATTATTCTTTAAGCTAAGCGCTTAGGAAGAGGTATTTAACCTTGAGACACAGTAAACAAGTAAAGGGGAGTTATGAGAATTGAGAACCTTCTCAGCTGTACACGCAGTCCAGGCTAAAGACAAAGACATCTATTTAAAATAGTTATTACACAAAGTTAATGACGTTGCCTTTCTGTGACGTCATAGAGAGTCAAGATAAAATTTCACATGTTAATTAATCTACGTTTTATTCAGTAAGCTTCAAATATTATAACGTTGAAACAAAAAACATCAATTCTTAAATAATTTTAGAAATGCTCCTACATTGTCACCAGATTATTATTTTTATCTTGAAGTAGTTTTTTGTAATTTTTTTTATTAATCTTCTATACAACTTAGGCTATTTTTAGCCTGATCACGAAAATGTCCTGTAGGAGTCTTCCTGCCAGGATGTGGATTAAAAAGTTCGTGGTAGCAAATGTCTATCTAGAATAGGAAACAAGAAAAAGTTATTTTTAAAAGCCAAGTTAATGCCTTAAAGAAGTGAATAGGGTAGTGAGTGTGTAAACTCGTCAGAGGAAGAGGGAAAGTGTTATCAGTAGATAAACAAGAGGCCTCATAGGGTGAACTGCTCATTTTCTTCCTTCTATATCGTACATTGATGTATAAGTGTGATAGTGCTTATACAACTTAGGTGATTCAAGTTAAAATGCAACCCGCTTCACAAAATAGCTTCGAAGTCTCCAAGTAGACAACAATGAAACAATTATTTAAGTTGTTGTAATATGGCCGGCTTGCTTGGAAGAGTGTAGGGGAGGGTGGAGTTGTGTTGTAAATGTTTGATATTTTCCCTCTGCCTTAAAATATCCCGCATAAGCCTTAAGTATTACGTTCAAATTTTGTGTTTGTTGCGTGTTGTTATGAAGTGTTTTATACAGTTTAAAAAAAATTTGAATTGTTTGATATATGAGTTGAAATAAATACTACCCAGTGTGTAATTTCTTTAAATGACAGAGTGAGTAACACAGCAAGGATATTATTAAGATGGTTCTAAAGGTAGATTCAATTAAATTTATAGAATGTAACTCTGCAAACTACTTTCTTATTTTGGTGTCTACAAATTAAGGACTTTAAAAAACGTATTAAAATTTTAAATTTATATTGTTAAAATTTAAATAGAATATAGTGCCATAACATTATCTTAATAGCTTTGAAGATTAAAAATAGTGTTTTTATAAATAAAAATAATTGACAACCACATTATGTGACAGTTTTAAATTTTTTAAACAAATAAATTAAAATCTTATAGGTGTACACTATTTCCTTTTGTTCCCAATATGGTAGGTAGTTGGTTTGGCTGCATCAAACCATCAATAGATATAATTTCATTTTATTTACCTTTTTGTCAATTTAAAATAATAAAAAAAAATTAAATTCATCAATTTGATTTTTTTTTTAAATAAAAACTCCATGGCCAGCAATACTGAGCGTCCGCCGTCTGTTGGCAAATATAATGCCAACCTCTTAAGATGGAGACTGCAGTGGTCAACACAAAGAACTCTTCGTCCATTGCTCTCAGTTTTCTAATCCAGAACTGCTACTTATTTATTCAAGTATCTCCTAATTTGTCATCACGAGGCTGAGTTTGACCAAGTTACAGAAAGACACTGATTCACAGAAAAACGCCAGGGATTGAACCAGAGACCTCCGGATCTGTAGATAGATAATCTCACCACTAAACCATAGAAGTAGTCCCTTTATTATTTATTTTAGAATTCTATAAAATAAAATGATATCCCGTTTAAATGTTGACACCCTAAAATATAAATAAATTATAGAATTATCAAGCGCTTAAATTTGTTGTATTTTTTACATAAATAAATCGTATTGTGTAGTAAATTGTGTTCTATTTACAAATATTTTAATGATACTAAAACTAGTAAATATAAATTTTTAAGAACTGGAACCTAATTAAGAACCTAAAATAAAGGGAACTTTAATTTATCTAGAACCAGAACTGATAAGTATCTCAATTTGACTCCCAGCTCTTATCATTCTGAACTTGACTAAAAGACGAACTTGCACAGCTCACTAAGTTAAGGTCATTCAACTGCAGCGTTCGGCTGGGCTCGGCTCGACTCGGCTATGATCGGGTGGTGTTGTCTTGGTTTTACCAAGTCGATGAAAATCCCCCCCTTGCCTACTTTCACTCGATTTTCAAACCCGGTACAGTGTTGCCAGACTTGCACTCATCCTTCCTTTCAGCCATGTGCCGGGAAAATAACTTGTTTACACTGGATCTTTTGTGAAAGATAGCTTTAGGGTCCTTAAACTAAATAAGGTTTGTTTATTTCAAGATTTTTAAACCACCCCCTCCTTATATCCTACGTATTTTCTTATGATTTGTTAAATTAGATTTTTTTAAACGTTTGAGTAATTTTAGACATAAGGATTGGTAACAAAGGAGTAATACAAATTTTTAGAATACTTAAAAATATTATTATTATTATTATTATTATTATTATTATTATTATTATTAGAAAGAAAATTCAGTTGCCATGTGTATTTTAAATGACTATCTTTGTGCAAAATACGTCTATATTTCAATCATTTGCTTTTAGCAATGCACAAGTTTCCATTGTAGATTTGGTAGCTCTGACGGTAACCGTTGTTTTCTAATGAATAACATTTTTCTTCCCATTTGTTTGAGGTATTTAACGTGCACTTTCTGAACCGACTGATTATATTAGCACACGACTTATAAACTAACTTAAATCTAGAACAGATATAACATTCAGCCATCCCGGCAGTTAATTCATCACTGTGCAAGGGGGGGAACCCACATTTCATCAATTATCAATTTTTCGGTCATACCAGGAATCGAACCCGTGACCCTTAGCTCAGTTGACAAACTACCAACTGAGATAAGGTTGGACTATTTAACAGGGTGGCTACAAAACATATTTTACAAAATTCCCTGACTTTTCCAGGTTTTCCAGGCAACATTTTTTAATTTTCCCTGACTTCTTTGTCCAGTTTTAATGGTGGATGATGTCTTGTTTTATTTATTATTGATCACATATTAAAAAAGTTTGTATCTACTAAACATAACCAGTTTTATCAGTTATTTTAAAAATTAAAATGTTATTTTTATTTAGGTATTATTAACATTTGTTTTAGTGTTAAGTTGAGAAATTAATGGGATATTTTAGACATATTTTTTAATTCCCTGACTTTTCCTTATTTTTAGTTAAATTCCCTGACATTTATTTCCCTGTTTTATATTTGTTCTTTAAGATTCATAAAAAAAAATAAAAAATGCTTATTCACGTGGCCAAGTGGTTTGATTAGTGAACCACAAGTATTTTTTGGGGGAAATGAGTTCCAACCTGGATAGTGTTGACGAATACATTTATTATTTGTGCACTGGTTTGTACTAAGATGATATTTGTAAATATTTAGGCACTAGATCTTAACTGTGTAGTACTATGCCACAGACAAGTAAGAAACAGACTCTCAACCTTACGGGGGTTTCGCTGCGCTCCTTTTGCCAGCTTGAGTCCTTCAACACTGGGCTTCGCTAGTGTCACTACTGGGTGATGATAAGACTAACCGCAGTGATCCTAGTGTTGAAGGACTCAAGCTGCCAAAAGGAGCGCAACCATTTTTACCTGGAGGCTGAGTGTCTGGGTATAATATATGTCTACAGTAGCCCCATGGCTTCTTTGGTGCTGACTGACAGTTCACAGCTGACTTCTGACAGTCAAAATTTAGGTATATACCTAACTGTTGACTGTCAGAAGTGACAACTGCTAAAGACATGTTTTTTGCAGATCATATGGTTCGGCGTAGGGATACATAATTTGGTCTGGTAGCTTTTCAAAGCTGTCAGAAATCAGCTGTGAGCTGTCAGTCAGCACCACAGAAGCTAAAACTGAGGTATAGGTACTAGGCGTACTGCCCAAGGCTATGTTAATTTTTAAGTCGTTTGTTGATAATTGGTGAGTTTATAAACTATAGATAAGCCTACGTCAAATAAATCAATACAACATATTGATAAATTGTTCGTTCCAAATATTCTGTGATAATGAAGATGATAATAGACCCTAATAATAAATAATTCTAATAATAAAATCCTCTTTAATGGGATGAAGAAGTCAAGCACCTTTTATTAACACACTAAACGGCTTTCATATAATGTATAAAAATACCAATACTTAATATTAATATAATTAATAAAAACCCATTAAATGTCCACAAAAAATATGTAATTAAACATTAAACAAGCATATATTTACATAATTAAGTACCGGTAAAATTAAGGGGGCTGCCTCAGTAAGCGAGAAATTGTCACGCAGACGTTCATCTTTACGAAATATTTAGTCACACGACTCGTTATTCAAAACGTATTTCACGTCAAAATAAAGTCGAAAGACTCCAATAGAGCTCTTTTTTCTTAACAACCCTATATTTTAAGTTTTATTAAATTAAATAAATGTGTGAAATTGTAACATCAGCTACTTTTTAACGCGTTTTTAATAATATTTGCGGAGATATGAGACTGGGTTTGATGAAAAAAGTCTCTAGATTTATTATTCTTCTAACAAACAGTAATTATTTGATAGGCTTACAAAAGAACATTTTTTTAATATTTGAGAACTACCCGCGAGCTTTCCTCTTTACCTTGAGATAAGAAGTTTCGTAGTAAGGGCTGACAGCGATTGATACTTTCTCGTTGACCGAGACGGCCACCTTAACGATCTTTAAAATAGTAATATATTTAAAAAAAATTAAAACGAAATAGGAGAGAAAAAGTATAAGCACATACTAAATAATTTATATCTCTTGTGGCTTCCCAGTCCCTCTTAATGGTAAATGTGATTGCATTTCCTTGGAAATTATCCTACTCCTAGCGACTTTATCTTAAATTAGATCGCTATTATTGTACTAATTACTTTTAAAACACTTAATAGACAGATTATATAATTATTATTATTATTATTAGTGGTAGTAGTAATAGTAATAGAAGTAGTAGTATGGATAAAATTGTTCCTATTGTTACTATCTGCATTTTACCTTGCTCCATTATAGATATTGTGGAGCAAATTATAAATGCTGATAGTAATATTTATTATCTTTATGGATTAGGTAACAATTTTATCTATAATACTAATAAAAATAATTAGCTTAATTATTCTATAATCTGGCTAATGAGTGTTTTTAAAATTAATTAGTACGATAGTATCGATATAATTTAAGATAAAGGCGATAGGAGTAGGATAATTTCCAAGGAAATGCAATCACATTATCGATAAGAGATGATGGGAAAGTCACAGCGATACCTCTACATTGAAAACGCTCCCTAATATTGCAGGTCGGGATTCAAACCCAATTTCTTAGATCAAAAGGGGTTACCTAAAAGCTGATTTTTGTAGGAAACCCACCTTTGACTACCAATATTGATTGAAAGTTATGAATTTGACTTTCTAGGAATATATTTTATTTGATTTACTATTTATAAAGTTCACCTAAAAAGCTTTCAAAAGCTTCCAATAATAATTATTTGTATATATTATTGTGTCGACTTTGGTGGTCTTGGGGTAAAGTAGCTCGCCTCAGGATCCGATGTTCGTGGGTTCAAACCCAGCCGGGGTTGACGGATCCTTCTTCAGAGATAAAACTCCGTTGCACAACTTCCTTTGGAGGGGAAGTAAAGCGATTGTCGCATGTGAAAAAACCCTGGAAGGTATGTGAAAATATCTTTCCTGGCAAAATGGGTTGGTTCTTTATTACTCACCCATAGAAATTCAGTGTGTAAGGCAACGGGGGAACTACGACACTTATTGAACTCCCCTAGTACATGGGATTTCTACCAGATGGTGCAGGCAACACTAACCAGCCTAAGGGGATTGCATGACCAGCTCTAGATGGATATAAATCACATCAAACCAACATTCAGATTGTTCAATTAATAAAAAGAAGATAGATGTCTGTATAATTTATCTTTGATTTACTCCTAATTAAAAAAAATATTTTTTGAGGTTTTTGACATGCTCTTTCCGAACCGACTGATTGTATTAGCTCATGAACTATAAACTAACTTAAATATATAACAGACACAACATCCAGCCGTTAATTCATCACTGTGAAAGGAGAAACCCACAGTTCCTCAATGATAAATTTCTCGTCCTTACCAGGAACCGAACCTGGCACCCTTAGCTCAGTGAACAGACACGTTATCAACCACGACTGTCGGACCATTGTAATTATTATTAATCAAACCGACAGAAAGTAAATAAAAATGTAATATTTTTTTCCCCCGCTAATGAGACAACATAAGTTTCCACTTTTAAAATAAGGGGCTTCCTATGAAAATCACACTGTATCTACCTTCAGTACTAATATGTGGGATCTGGGTTAGATTCTCGGCACGGTAAAAATAAATATAAATCATTGATAAAACTAAAAACCTCCCCTTATACATGATGAAATTGATGACCGGGGAAATTTGTGTTGTCTCTATTTTAAGAGTTAAGCTTGTTTGTAATTCGTGTGATCGTTTGATTAGTTTTCTCAGTGTGTGAAAAAAAAATTACCTCCAATAAAAATAAATGAAAAAAATAAGCCCTATTTCCCTTCAAATAACGAAATGGTGTAAGGCGTGTCTTTAAGGCCCACCTACAGAATCCTTAAGCTCCACATCTTTATAGTCCTTAAGAAGGAGCTTTACAGTTGAAGGGGCAGCCCGCAACCTGCATTTCACCCATTTACCCAAAGGTTATTCTTATTCTGATGATATCTCAACTATCATGAATGATAATAAAATATTTATTGTGTCAAATTCAAGGTATCAATATGCAAAACGATAATGCCAGACTCAAATTTTAATAAAACCATGGAATAATTAGATAAAAAATTAGATATAAATGAATAAATGTGTTTGAGCTTCAAACTATTAATTGAGAAAAAAATTAAAAATTTTAACTAGGCATTTATTATCGCAACTAGTTTACGCTTGCAACAGTACAATTATAATTGGGTGTTTATATATGAGAAAACTGAATAAACCCAAAAATACCATTTTCATGCCTTTTCGATTTAATATTACATTGGAGATAGGTCACTTTACCTCCATTCTTTTCTTGTCAAGACCCAATTAGGTACGCTTGGCTGGTTACAGAAGGGGAGAAGGGGGAGGGCTCGGTTATCTTTCAATACTCTTCTAAGACCTGAAAAGTTTCTAACAAGCCAGCACCAACACAAAGTTTGTCAGGTGCTAGTGCTGTATTGGTTGGAATGAGTAGTATTATAATTTGTTGCGATTTTTTTTTTCAAAATGGTGAAAAAGAATGGGAGAAATCATCTTTCTGATCACAAAAAAAAAAAAAAAAAAAAAACCAGAGAGGTTTGAATTTTAAAAAGTGTCGAGAAATTCAAAAAATAATGTCCGTAGAGGAGGGAAGATTAGAGAAAATACACAAGCAAATAATTTTTAAGAAAATTAAAAACAATTAAGAATGGCCCTTAGAATTCACACCACTTATCGCGTGGTAAAAAGTGTCAGTCTCCTCTTGGCTGGCTTGCCGTTAACAGAGAGGATGGGTTTGAATCCCAGCGGTTGTACTAAGGTAGCTAGTCATAAATGATTTTCCTCTCTTCCCCTACAAAAATTCAAGTAAACTTTCTCTAAATTCTATCTTTCTCATCCCTATTCTATTAGTGTACATGTGCGGGTATTCCGAAAGGGTAGTAATATGCATTGTTTGTAAATGATATCTGCCCTAAATGAACTATATTGAGGGTCAAACCAAGTCATATTTCTTCCTAGGAGTGGAAACACATGCAACAATCCTACAGGTTTATAAAAAAAATTAAATTACCTAGCATTCTAATCTATGCCATCTAGTAATTCCTTGATATTTGGATATTTCCATTTTAAAAAAACAACTCAAATGACGTTATTTAAAAAAATTAAATTATTTTAAAGTAAATTTGAACATATTAGACTTTAAAATTTAATAATGTCACATAAAATTTGTTTTTTTATTTAAGTTGCTTAGGCAACATAGTTTTTACCCATTTCCTTATCATATGATACTCACCCAAATACTCTTTATATTTATTTTATTTATTAACACCGGGTATGACTACCCGTTTAGGTTGTACGCATATGTACTAATTACTCTGTTGGGTCAAGGATGAGGATGGTTATTATTTGAGGAAGTGTACCCACATTTTGGTAGAGAGCCATTTATGAAATAAAATTTATTTATATCTGTTTCTTTCACAAATGGCGTGGTTATAATTTAGGAAAGGTAGCATTTAAAGGAAGGGTACTAACATTTGGAAGGAGGGAGAGTTTGTGGGATACAATGTCAGATACCCACACTTGCTAAATCAAACTAGGATTCGAGTATTGACATTCCTGATACAGTCGACTCAACATAGGAAGAGTGGTAAATGACAGCTAGCAGTAGTTTTTTAATTCAGTAATTCCAAGGGAAGTATTAATTGGAAGCGTTTGATAAAACTACTTTATCATCAATTATTAAGCAAATAATAAATATTTACACATAGGTTAATTAATATGAGGGACTTTCAATCAATGTTTGCACAAAAATAAAACTTCTGCTAGATGTCAGTTACCACCACTCACTCCTAGGATGAAAAGACTGCTGTACCTCTGAGCTATATCTCAGGCAAGATGGAACCGACACCTTTGTCCTCCTGATCATTAGTATACTTTGACTGTGTACAGTGTGTGTTCCAAGTCTGAGGTATTTCGTAACCGGTGTATGATCCATAATGTGAATTATATTATATTACATTTTATCGAATCTTATATAATCCAAGAGAATTTTTAGTTACTATGATTAATAGTAATAACCATTCACATTTGTTTTTAAACCAATCATTACATGGACTCGGAAAATAATACATCAATGATCGTAATTAATATGAAATCAGTTAAAAAATATCTGATTCAACCTCAGATAAAACAATGAACAACAATAATTATTTATTCTTAATTTATAATACTAGATATGCTAATATTTTAGCCGGAAAAGTCATATGCTCTAATGAAAATGGTGGCCAAAGTTTAAAAAATTTAAGGTCCAAATCTTCTCAATTTATATTAATATACAACATTACATTAAAAAATGTTTAATTTCTTAGAGGTTTCGGTTATAGTATGAAATTCTCAATGTAAACTAAAGCGCTCCACCGAGTTTTGTATGAATTATTGTCTGAGACAATCCTATCAAGAATTCTACTATATAGTGGTATGTAGTAATAAAAAAAGGCCTTCTAGATGTCATTCCTCCAAAAATCATTGGATACTAGAGTCAAGTTTTCATAAGAAGGCACTATAAAAATTAATAGATGTATGCATCCGTCAGCTCACGTGACTTATAGCTGTCAATTTTAATAGATATTATCAATAATTATTAAATAACACTAATGATAGTTTATAATACAATATTTGTTAATTTTGGTCGCAAAAATAATGTGAGTGGCAAGGGATGGTGAAATAATACAATGTAAAATAGACTGGATTAGGTTTAAAATTGTTATTTTAATCCTGAAATTATAAAATAAATATAAAATAATCATAACACACAATATTATTTTTTGTATTGGGCCATAATGTTAATCAATGACTTAAAGGTTCCAGAACGTTCAACTTTACAAGTCAAGACACAACCACAATAGATTGTACTCGTACCTATGCCAAAAGCCTGAATTTGAAATTAAAAACAACACAGTAAATATTATCCCCGTGAGATCTAATACATCAGTCTTAGTTTGAATTGGTCAGCGTTAACAAAGAGGTCAAGGTTCAAAACCTAGCCAGTTGCGCTGGGAATAATTATCATCCTGCAAATTTTACTGTTATACTTCCATAAACCTCTCACCTCATCCCTGTTACAATGCACTCAAACTACCCTAACCCAATTCGGTCTTCGAAAGGTCTAAGGGTAACAATATACTAGACTACC
The DNA here is from genome assembly GCA_033556935.1 of Timema podura. Taxonomy (NCBI): domain Eukaryota; kingdom Metazoa; phylum Arthropoda; class Insecta; order Phasmatodea; family Timematidae; genus Timema; species Timema podura. Next base: position 129,908,346 of record JAVRXN010000010.1, on the reverse strand, counting down.
AATGACGGAGAGAATGGGGCTCGAATCCCTGAATGGCTATACTGAGGGTGTATTTTCTCAAGTAGTTTCCAACTTTCCTTTAGCGCAAATGCTGGTCACTTCATCCATATTCAACCTTCCTCATACCTAACACACTAGCGTAATTAGTACATAATGTGTATAACCCGGGCGGGTAGTAAGACCTTGTGCTAAACAAAAATCTAAATAAAATGTAATGTACATTTTAAAGTGTACAAAACACCTAAATAACACCCGCTCAGGTTATCCAAATTTAATATCGCTAGTTGAGTAGCTGGAAATAAAGGTGAAATTTAAATTAAATGTACTTACATTTGCGTGGAGGGAAAGTGGGAAACAATTTTGGAAACACTCTCATTGCACCTATCTGAAATTCGAACCTTGACCTCACTATCACCAGAAAACCAGAACCCGATATTTAGTCCACATGCCTATTGATCGGAGTATAAATTATATAGATATGGTACATTTAAAGTGACTCGACCAAACAGGCTGTTTTTGGTCCAATATGATCAATTATTTTGATCAAATAAAAGGTGTCTCTTGTCTAAACTAAATTTGGTTCATCAATTCAATAGTGGTTACAATTCAAGTGTTAACGGCTATTTTTGCTATGTTTAGGCGTTCATAGGAAAAAGCTACTAATTTATAGGAGCAAACTGTTTGTTAAAAAAAAATTGTGTGCAATGAATATTAAAATGTAACCATTAGATTTTATGGATATTTTGAGTTCAAAAAGGTTCAAACTATTGAGTATAAATTTGGAAGAATAACACAAAAATACGGTTGTTCATTCAATTTTAGTGGAATTTTACTTTTAGTAAAGTATCAAACTGGAATATAAACATGTCAAAGTGAACCTGTCACTTGAAATACTAAACAAAAAAGAAATATATATTTTTAATTAATTAATTATAAGTAATATGCTACTTTAATAGTGCGTTTAGAATTATTTGTACTTTCTAAATAAACATGTGTGTTTGTGGTTAGTTTTGGAAGTTATTTAAATGCATAGCAAAGTGTATCAAATAAAATGTATTATTCATGTTTGTTACATTAAATTCAATACTTTAATGAATAAATGCATCACTAGTTCCTTAACCAAGTCCAATTTTTTTTATTTTTTGATACCTATCTATTGTCATTACATTATTTTAAATATGGATTATATTTGGAGAAATTTAAATGAATGAATACTAAAATAAATATTACTCTTTTCTTTTACGGGAAGTTGACAAGTAGGTAGAATTACTATCCTCAAGAAAAGGAAATATATTTCAGGTATTTCCGCGAAACTAATAAGCTGTAGCACAATGCCAAAGTTCAACATCCCCACCCAACTCATTTACTCTCTTTTCAGTTGTCCACAAACATAGGGTGTCTGAGACCTTTCAAGGCAGAAACTACCTAACCACCATTTACAAGTTGCCTTTAAATTTGAAGGTCATTTCAATGTTATTTGCAAGTAAACCTCATTCTTAACTCCTTAGAAATGGAAATCGCATCTACACAGTCCGTATCCGTAATCACGTGACCGTGCCAACCAATGGGAAATTTGGAAACAACGCCCAATTAAACTCTTCTATAGAAAATGTTCTATAGCTATGCGCAGGCAGACGATATCACATCTGAACAATTATTAGCACAAGTAACTACATAAAATATTTTGTTAAAACGCCCAGGAGAGTCTACATTTGAAACGTAGTTAAAGTGCACTCACAAGTAATATATTTAAAACATGAGCTAGTTGGTTTAATTGATATGATAATGGCATTGGTGCTTTCATTTCGATACACGCACGCTTAATTTGTTGTGATTGGTAGTCCTTAGCAGTCCGTATTGACTAGTCCTTAGAAAGTTGAAATTGAGTCAACTTCTACAAAGTGATAAGGACTAAGGAATTAAGGATAAGGAGTCAGTAGACGGGGCTTAGCCACCTCATATAGTAGCAGTCAGTGTGATAGATTTGACAACGTTGCTAAAAAAACCCTCCCCCCAAACCATCACTAGTGCATGGTATAACGTGTGCGCGAAGTGAATGATTTACGATCTTATTTAACTGCCTTTTAACACTAGAAGAGGTCGTTTTGGATCGGTAGCCTTCTTTAAATTACGGTAGGGCATTTAATGTTTTGTTATTATTTTTTTGTAAGTTAGTTATATTTTACGGTTTATAATCAAATTTTGTGAATAAGGGTCCCTAAAAAAACAGACCTTTAGTGCCTTTGTTTACCCAATCTAAGGCTGACGAGGTGGTGACAGTTGGTAGAAGATTCATTGCAAATATTAGAAAATAATTATTTCATTTATTAAACGTGCAGTTTCTGAACCGACAAATTATATCAGTACAACACTTATAAACTAACTTAAATCTAGAACAGACACAACATCTGGTCACCCAGCTGTTAATTGATCACTGCGAAAAGGGGAAAACCCACATTTCACCAATAATACCTTTAATCGGATATGTCAGGAATCAAACTCGGCACCCTTAGTTTAGTAGACAAACAGATTATAGTATGATTTTTGTACTAAGAACAGTAGAAGTAAATTACTAAAGTTACTAAACAATTTTAATATATCCATACATCAAGTTTTATTATCTGCATTTGTTCAGATTTATCTGATTGCCAAACCCTGCCTTCACCTCTGACAAGATGTGTATTAATCACAACTTGTGAATGTGAGGAATGCCAGGCCTCCACCGTGGTTCGGATCCCACGTTAAACTGCAGGTCCTCCATTTCATCTCACAATCACCCTACCATTAACATTAGCGTAAGTGCGTATAACCCGAACGGGTAGTAAGACGCGGTGCTAATAATAATAATAATAATAATATTATCTGCAGCTGTCATTTTTCTTAGATATTATAAATACCTATACCCGCCTCGGTGGCGTAGTTAGCTAACGCGCTAGTCGGGTTGAGCTCGACTGCCGAGGACGGGGAGATCGAGGTTCGAATCTCGGTCGGGTGAACTGGGGGTGGTTTTTCCTAAATTATTTTCCCCTCTCTCTCCACGAAAATGCGGGTTCACTTCCTCTAAATTCAACCTTCCAAATTCCTAATCCATTAGAGTAATCAGTACTTTAAGCGTATAACCCGAACGGGTAGTAAGACGCGGTGCTAAATTAAATTAATCAATACCTATGAAATAATACAAATAATATGGTAAAATGTTATCACTGTTGTCCCCAAAGAAATATGTTTAAATTTTCTCTACTGTTCTTACAACCAAAATCAGGGTATAATATCTGGAAATAATTAATGATAATATACTATTACCAAGCAAATAATAATTATTTCCGTATATGTTGATATTAGTTACTTTCAGCCAGTGTTTGTAATAAACCCAAGACTCACCAGATTGGTGGCTGTGAAGTTTTTAATAGATCAAAGAACCAGTGTAATGAAGGAACAGGGTAGAAGCAGAATGCAGGTGAGTGAAATAAGATTTCTGAGAAGCAGTATTGGTGTAACTATATTTGGGATGATGAGGAATGAGAGAGTAAGAGGAATAGTAAAGGACGAGCCAGTCCAGGACAGGATAGAAAAGGCATGAATAAGGTGGTATGGTGAGGAGAATGGAGAGGGAAAGGATATACAGGAGGATATTGGATATAGAGGTGGAAGAAGGACCAAGGGAGAGATGGCTGAATGGAGTAAGGAGGAGTGTGGAGGAGAGAAGATAGGACTGGGCTAAGGTGGAGGAAGAGAGGTGGTGGAGAGGCTTATGTGGCCAGTGGCTGGAAGCTGTTCATGATGATGATGATGATGATGATTATGATGAAGGAACCAGTGAATGCAGTGCAAGAAGATTGTGTAAGGCTCAAGTACTGGAGTACACATGCGCTGAATTCTTTGACAGAAATAGTGATTTTGTGTAAAATCTGAATCGTACAAAAAAATTGTTGGTACCAATTTAACTATATTTTACAGACAGGCGCAATTTGGAATTTCACGCAAGGTCTGTGTCCTGATGTTTATGTATTTGACGTCTTTGACGTCTGGTTCTGGTGATGTGTCTGGTTCTAGCTGTATTACCTACCTAAGTTAGGTGTTATCTGTGGGGTGAGACGGGCTCTTAAGACGTCTGGTTCTAGCTGTATTATCTACCTAAGTTAGGTGTTATCTGTGGGGTGAGACGGGCTCTTAAGACCTCTGGTTCGAGCTGTATTACCTACCTAAGTTAGGTGCTATCTGTGGGGTAAGACGGGATTTTTAAGACGTGTTTGACAATCCCTTTTGTTCAGACGTAGCTTGTTATACAAACCACATACATCAGGGAACAAACGTATCAGATATCAATATTCATCCAAACTGAACTCAATTTATATGTTAATGTCCACCATCTTGGATTTTTCAGGCTTAGGATATTTTTCATAAAGCATCCTCCATAGCGTTCATACCAAATTTAAGCTCTTTGGGGCATCAATAAGTTGACATTTTATTAAAATTCATAATAGTCGATTTCATTTTTGAGTTAGAGAAAGCTTTGATTTAATAAAAGTGAAAGCTAAAAACCTTTATCTAACAGTAAAAATAGTTTAGTTTAAAAAAAAAAGGACATCAATTTTTAAGAAATGCCCCTTCAAGTAGACGGCAATCTTCATAGCCTTGTCTTAAAGAAATCGTTCTTACGAGCAGATACTTTGACACAAATATTCTTAGCCTGAGCTCAATTTTTTAGGCGGGTGGCCAGATAAGCGAAGGCCGAGGTTCTTTGGCAAGAGGCTGAATGCAAATACAATATTAGCCGTTCCTTCTGTGGGACCTATTATTCTAATATTCTGTATCAACACCCCAAATAGCACTTTACATACATTTAGGTAGGTAATACAGCTAGATCCAGACGTCTTAAGAGCCCGTCTCACCTCACAGATAACACCTTACTTAGGTAGGTAATACAGCTAGAACCAGACGTCTTAAGAGCCCGTCTCACCCCACAGATAACACCTAACTTAGGTAGGTAATACAGCTAGAACCAGACGTCTTAAGAGCCCGTCTCACCCCACAGATAACACCTAACTTAGGTAGGTAATACAGCTAGAACCAGACGTCTCAAGAGCCCGTCTTACTCCACAGATAACAGCTAACTTAGGTAGGTAATACAGCTAGAACCAGACGTCTCAAGAGCCCGTCTTACTCCACAGATAACACCTAACTTAGGTAGGTAATACAGCTAGAACCAGACATCTTAAGAGCCCGTCTCACTCCACAGATAACACCTAACTTAGGTAGGTAAAACAGCTAGAACCAGACATCTTAAGAGCCCGTCTCACCCTCCTGATAACACCTAATTTAGGTAGGTAATACAGGTAGAACCAGACGTCTTAAGAGCCCGTCTCACCCCACAGATAACACCTAGCTTAGGTAGGTAATACAGCTAGAACAAGACGTCTTAAGAGCCCGTCTCACCCCACAGATAACACCTAGCTTAGGTAGGTAATACAGCTAGAACCAGACGTCTTAAGAGCCCGTCTCACCCCCAGAAAACACCTAACTTAGGTAGGTAATACAGGTAGAACCAGACGTCTTAAGAGCCCGTCTCACCCCACAGATAACACCTAACTTAGGTAGGTAATACAGCTAGAACCAGACATCTTAAGAGCCCGTCTCACTTCACAGATAACACCTAACTTAGGTAGGTAATACAGCTAGAACCAGACGTCTTAAGAGCCCGTCTCACCCCACAGATAACACCTAGCTTAGGTAGGTAATACAGCTAGAACCAGACGTCTTAAGAGCCCGTCTCACCCCAGAAAACACCTAACTTAGGTAGGTAATACAGCTTGAACCAGACGTCTTAAGAGCCCGTCTCACCACACAGATAACACCTAACTTAGGTAGGTAATACAGCTAGAACCAGACACATCACCAGAACCTCTGGGGCTATATAGCCCATCTTTGGATGGGAGAAACTCCCTGAGACCTTACCGAAAACCTCCCTCCCAATCAACTTCCACCCAGACGCAACCTGGAATCACTGGCTATTTTAACCTAAGTACTCTGCACGGTTTTGCCAGTATCCTTTAATTGGTGAAGTTTTCTAGACATTTCTAACTAAAGTAGTTAAATGTGAATTTAATTACAACGTGTACATCGATACTAAATTGTTTCCTGTGTACACATTAATATGTTAATACAGAGGCAATCTTCCACTAACCATAGGTCTAGGAACCATACTGTTACATGGTATGCAGACAGAGCTTTAGTTGACGTTTAACATTCGGCAGATACCTTGGAAAGGTTCTATTTTTAGAACGCCCTTTAGTGTCCTCTTTAGTTTGGGACTCATTTATAATCACTAATTTAAAGCACGTGGCCCCAACTAAAGCTTCCTCAGGTTTTAAAAAAAAAAATTATTCTTCCTTGACTTTTCTAGGAAACTTCCACTGGTAGAGAGAACTCTCAGCAAGATATTTATAATCTATATACAAATTACTTTAATTGGTGAATGTATGGACATGGTGGCTACAAACGGCAGGTAAAACCTGGAAAAGTCAGGGAATTTTCTTATGTCCGGGAAATTACAGGGAATATAATCAAAAATAAGGAAAAAGTCAGGTATCTTAAATACTTTTCATTCATTTAGCACCGCGTCTTACTTCTCGTTCTGTTTATACGCTTAAGTACTAATTACGCTAATGGGTTAGGAATTTGGAAGGTTGAATATAGGGGAAGTGAACCCGCATTTGCTTGGAGGGAGAGTGGAAAACCATTTAGGGAAAACCACCCCCAGTTCACCCAACCGAGATTCGAACCTCGATCTCCCCGTCCTCGGAAGTCGAGCTCAACACGACCAGCGCGCTAGCCAACTACGCCACCGAGGCGGGTTTAAATACTTTTAATTCTGACCTAAACACCTAAACAAAAGGCAACACACTCGCAGTAGACTAGACTGCCGATGACGGGGGAGATCATGGTTTGATTCCGGTCGGGTGCACTAAGGGTGTTTCCCAACCTAAATGGTTCTCCACTCTCCTTCCAGGCAAATGCGATTATACTACTTCTAAAATGCTTCCTTCCTCATCCCTACCCTATGAAAGTAATTATCATAATTACATGAGTATAGCCTGAACAGGTGGTAAATAAAACGGAGTAATTAAAAAAAATCACATTTAAACATTTTAGGATATCATTCCTTCTACCCTTCAGCTCATCCCCCCCCCCAACCCAACAGATAAAATAGTTTTATATATATAAGAGTTGGGTCGATTCCTATATTTCTCGAATCCAAATTCGAATTCTTGAAAATGTACAATTTTTATTAAAATAAAAATATTAAAGTCTAGTTTATTTAGCACCTCGTATTACCCATTTGGATTATACACTTATATACAAATTACACTAATGGGATAGGATTGAGTAATGTTGAATTTATAGGAAGTGTACCCGCATTTGCGTTGAGAGTGGCAAGCCATTTAGGAAAAACCACCTTCAGTACACCTGACTGGGATCGAACCTCTATCATTGGCAGTCTAAGCCTAACGAGAGAGTAGAGCCTTAGACCATTCGACCACCGAAAAACACATAGATACATAAGGTCTACTTTCTATTGGACACCCCTTTGAAAAATTAGCATCCAAAGCCCTGGTGGTCGGGTTACTAACTACTTCTGATAAAATTCCAGGACACCCGATACGAGGCTGTAGTAGGATAACCTTACATGCAGGCTGGCACAGATAACTGCTTAGGGCGATATCTCGGCTATTTTTTTAAGATAGAGAAATTTTTTTTTATTACGTCACTTTATCCATGACACGTGTCATTTTTACTTTCGCTCGACCCCTAAAAGAGAGATATGTATTGTGACCGTAAAAAAAAAATCGAATTCGAGATTTTGATGAATATCGATCGACGTTTCATGACACCTTGAAACAGAAAAAGTGGTTTTCACGATGACGTCTGTCTGTATCTTGGACTAGAGCCTAAACAATTTTAACAATCGGGTTAAAACTTGGTATCTATGGTTTTAATAAGGTTCCCCAGAGGGATTTTTAGAATTATATATCTAACCCTGAAATTAAGGGTAGTTTACTTAAGGATAAAAAGATAGAAAAATCAATTTTCACAAAATCCGCTCTAACCTCAATCGGCATGGGATCAACAGCTTTACTTACCCTCCGAAGGAAGTTGTGCAATGGATTTTTATCACTCAAGAAAAATCCATCAATGCCACCTGGGTATGAACCCATGAAAATCGGGTCCCGAGGCAGGCTTTTTACCACAGGTCCACCGAAGTAGACCTCAATTTAAAATATATAATTAATTTCTTATGGTTCGACAGATATTTGTTTTATACAAATTTTCGACTAAAAGTTTATTTATATTTTTGATACTCTTACAACTTTGTATTTCGTATCTCGAAGAGTTGAAGAGATATATTAAAATTGGAGATAATCGCTTATATAAACTAATCTCTAAGTCATTTCCCCGGGAAAAATGAGGTACACCATGTTCGATAGAATGGATTTTGAGAAAATAGCTTTTTTTCTCTTTTGGACCTCAAGTAAACTACCATTAATTTTAATTTTATGGTTGTACATCTAATTCCAAAAACACCTCTTGGGGAAAGTTATGAAAACCTTAAATACCAATTACTAGCCCAATCTGTAAAAGAGTTTTGGCTCCATCCCGAGGTACAGACAGACAGACAGACAGACAGATATCCACATCGCGAAAACTACTTTTTGATTTCAGGGGGGTCATGAAACATCGACATTTATCAAAACCTCGAGCCCGATTTTTTGATCATAATACTTTCTCTCTCCAATAAGTCATGAGAAAATAGGCTTATAATTATTAAATATATTTCTTAAAATTATTCTTACTCCAACCCGCTTCGATGGCCGCATGGTCTGATGCGCTCCTCTTGCAGCAGACAAGACTGCCGATGATGGGAAAATCGAGGTTAGAATCTTAGTCGGGTGGTTTCTTCAAAATGGTTTTCCACTCTCCCTCCACTCAAAAAATTGCAGGTACACTTTCTCTAAATATAATCATCCTCATCGATGACCTGGTCTAGAGGTAAGGTGTCAGACTTATGTGCTAAGGGTCCGCAGTTCAATCCTAGGTCCCGGAACAGATTTATCTGATTGCCAAACCCTTCCTTCACCTCTGACAAGACGTGTATTAACCACAACTTGTGAAAGTGTGGAATGCCAGGCCTCCACCGTGGTTCGGATTCCACGTTAAACTGTAGGTTCTACATTTCATCTCACAATCACCCTACCATTGCACATTAGCGTAAGTGCGTACAACCCGAACGGGTAGTAAGACGCAGCGCTAATAACAAAAACTTAGCCCATATATATGTTACAGTCCAAACCCGATTCCAGGACAAACTAGTTCGGACTAGTCCGAATTGATACATCCTGCTGCTTATAGGATAAACCAATATACTCTGATGTTTTTAGGCAGTAATTAGTTTTCATTCTTCTTAACCCATACGATGAATTGACCTTGGACATATTTTATCATTCAAAATTCCGCGCAAATGTTGTCAGATAACCTAACCTAAGCTCACCTAGCCTAACTTAAACCTGGTTTGGCCTAATCAAATTGGAGGCTATACTTATTTATCCTATGAGATAGGCCAAAATTTCAGGATTAACGAATTTAGACTAGGCTAAACTAGTACATCCTGAAGATCTTAGGATATATCAATTCGGACTTGTCCGATCTAGTTTGTCCTGTAATCGGGTTTAGATGGTAACATATACACAAATTAGTGATAGAGATAAGGAAGGTAGAATTTAGAGGAATTGTACCCTTGATTGTGTAGAGAGAAACCACCAAGGAAAAAAAAAGAACACATCATTTCACCGGATCGGTATTTGAGCCCCGACCTATCCATAACCGGTAAACCACACTAGATGTGCCTGCCATTTAGTCCGCGTGTCCACTAATGTGGGATCGATGTTCAACACACGTCTACCAACTCTTCCCAAGAGACACGGCTAACACATGTAGCTGGCAAGCTCTGCGTTTGACCTTGAGTCGGAGTTAGATGACATGCCACAAGAAAAAAAATAAAGGTCGTGTCTTTATAATTATTAGAACAAAACTTGACTATAGTAGGACTCTGATTGGAAGGATCTTTTAAAAAAATATAAAACGTTGATATACAGTCAACGTTGATATCATTTTACTATTATTGGTTCATCCTAACTTGAGATTGGAAGTAAACAAACATTCCCGTATCACTACGCGAAGGACCTACATGATTGGTCAAACACCAGTGCAATATTTTAAACGGGAGCAACCATGTATAGTCATTATCATAGAAAAGTAGGTCATTACGAGTTTTTGTATTTTTAATGCTTTTAAATATCCTGTCTTATGTTTAACAAAACTCAGGCCAGACTCAGCAAACGCCATAAAAAGACGGGAAGCATTCAACACTCAGAACAACCATCACTTAACGCTGTCGAGATGAACTGTCGACTGATCTTTGCAGACTTGACGTTAACATGTGATAAGGACTGTACCAGGGGGGTCCCTCAACGCTGAGTCAGGAGTTTGTTGGAAATTGAATAACGCTGGCAAAGCTTAAAAGTATCATTTCTAAATCAAATGAAGGGAACATTTTAGTTATGATAATTTTCTAATATTATTTTAAAAACAAGTTTAATATAAAACAAAGGAAGGATTATTTAGTGAAAGGATACCATTTAAAGTCTGTTCAGTAGCAAATCAGGGCATAGACTTCCACGTGGCTTTGTTTACATCAGGTACTCAGCTTAGTGTGAATCAATAATAGGCTTAGAGCCGGTCTTATAACTACCGGATGAATATTGCTGTCAGGAGGTTAAAGTTAGGGACCAGATAAAGGTTATCAGCCACTTTAATATTTCAAGAGTATTATGAACTGAATTTATCTGCCGGATAGTTTATCTGTAGGATAAATATATGTTTATGCATAGAACGTAAGGTTGGTACTGTTTTTACCGGTGCGCGCATGCGTACAACCTGGCTAGTAGCTACAACGCTCAACATTATTTGTTCAATAATGGCGGCTAAATGAGTGCGAGTAAACAGATGGCGTCACGTGGGCGCAGAAGCTAGGTTGTCTTGCTAGTAGAATTTCGGTGTCTGCCAAGTTGTGGTCAATAGTACGGTACAACGTTTACATAATTTCATTTATTGCACTTTCATTTTGATAATTTGTTCTTATATAAATATAACTCTACAAATAGATTGTCAGTTTATATAAAAGTGTGAATTAAATGTTCTAACTTTATATATAGTTAGAGCCTAAGCCTGTGCCTACTAAACACGTGAACCAAGATTTTAACCTTAAAACAGATTCTGATAGGCTAAACATAATGAAAAACAACGCGTCACTATGGCAACGCCCATTTTAACTTTCAGATAAACTTTATCAGGTACTTAAACCTCCTGATAAAAATGTAATGGATAAATACATTTTATCTGGCAGATAAATGCTATTTGGCGGTCATAAGCCGCACTTTTAACTTATTGACCAGAAAACATATTTATCGGTTAGATCAATATCTATCCAGGAGTCATAAGACCGGCCCTTAGAATAATGTCACGTTATAATTTATGGTGGATAAAACTATGGGCGTTTGTTAGGTTTTATAGAACAGTTTCTTGCTTCCCAATCGGTTCATATGCCTATATACTGTTTACGCTAACGGTTTTACAGATTAGGAAGGTTATATTTAGAGGAAGTATACCCGCATTCGCGTAGAGAAAGGGTGGAAAACAATATTGGAAAAAACCGCCCTCAGTACACTTGACCAAGACTCGAACCTTGATCTCCCCATCATCGGCAGTCTAGTCTACTGTGAAAGTAGCATCTTAGACCATGCGGCCACCAAAGAAGATTCAGACCTATTTTATAATAAACATTTAAAACAAATAAATGGCGCTGCCAGGACTCATGTCCTTACGTTAGAGTATACTCCATTCACGGTAGGAATTACTCTCTGAAAGGTCATTTTTCTTACCAAAATCCTACTATATAATAGCTTTCTGGTAGGGAAAAAGGCCTTTCAGAAAAAAATTCCTACGCTGAACAGATTTTATCTTGTGATTAACCCTGGATCTGGCCCTCCCTGATTATTCAGGGTCCATCATTAAATTATAAATATAATATTGTATACACATGAGTCCAAGACCTTAGTTAAGTCGGTAGATTGTCTGCCTACTCTGCTAAGGGTCCCGGGTTCGATTCTCAGCATGGCCGAAAATATATCATTGATGAAAATATGGGTTTACCCTTTCATATTGATAAATTAACGGCTGGGGACTGGATGTTGTGCCTGTCCTAGTCTTAAGGTAGATAAAAGGGCAAATGAAGCTACCACAAGCCTAGCCAGCCGGTGTGGAAAATACACACACACACACACACACACACACACACACACACACACACACACACACACACACACACACACACACACACACACACACATACATTCCTAATCACGCCGTTCCCTTACGGGGTAGGCAAGAATCTGTGCATATAGCTCAAAGAACAACTTCGTACTTAATCCATCCTTACTAACTTTCTCCACACTTCCCTATCCTTGCATACTCCCTTCTCTTCAATCCATCCTCACTAACGTTCTCCACATTTCCCTATCCTTGCATACTTCCTTCTCTTCAATCCATCCTTACTAACTTTCTCCACACTTCCCTATCCTTGCATACTCCCTTCTCTTCAATCCATCCTTACTAACTTTCTCCACACTTCCCTATCCTTGCATACTTCCTTCGCTTCAACAACATCCATACACCGAGTCATACATGCTCGTTTATTATTAAAACTCTCAATGTTTCTCTTTTTCACACATTTGTCTACAACATTTAGTCACGTATTTCATGGCCTACCTTCTTCTTTGATCCACACACACTCTCTCTACCTTCATATATGTGCTTCGTCACTCGATCCACACTCATCCTCTCAACATGCCCAAACCAACGTAAAGGACCGGCTACTCGAGTCCGCATCGCATCGGCGCGGACGTATCGTCGAGAGAGCATTGCTCCGCACTTTTGCGGTGCGGTGCGGACCGTGTAGCCACCTACCACCGGAAATAAAATGTTCGGGAGCTTCCGAACTTTGTTTTCATGCTAACCATTAAGTACTGTAGGGATGGACGAAACAGTGATAGTCATTTCTTCCACAGCCGTGTCACGTGTGACGCTGTAGTCATTGTTTCCAACATTACGTACAAGATAAACAATATTATATACAACAATTTATTGAACAACAAACATTCGTCTTCTTAGTTATTAGCTAACTAACTTTATTCTTCGTAATTAATAGCTAACTTAATTTTATGAAAATAGATGAAAACCTATTAAGTAAAAATAAAAATACAAAATTATTTTGTAATAGAACTCAGTCTATAAAGAATATAAAAATGGTTATAAGATACGGTGCAGCTCGTGTAGCCATCCATACCTTAAGGCACTTATTTAACATTGACTTATTGTGTTCACCTCCAAACCGCACTCCTACAGCATCCATTCGTTACTGACTCTGTCCATACTAGTTTTTCCACATACATTCGTTAGATATCTCATTGCAACCGCATTCACCTTGCTCTTGTGTTTCTTCTGACAAACCCAAATACCAATTAAGATGTCCTCACGTACCCCAAGTTGAATAACATTGTCTTATAATATTTGACCCTAAATGCGGAATCTTGTTAATACCTGGAATCCGAAAAGGGAAGGTTTTTGGAAACTATATTTGTTAACGGTGTTACCTACTTGGAGATTTCGAAGCTATTTTGCGTGGGCTGCATCTTAACTTGACGTACCTAGGCAGTCTAAGCAGTATCACACTTAGACACCAATGTAAGAAATAGAAAGAGAGGGAAGAAAATAAGCAGTTCATCCTGTGAGGCCTCCTGTTTATATACTTATAACAGTTCCCCTCTTCCTCTGACGAGTTTACACACTCACCATACTATTTGTGCCTTGTAAACATTTACTTGCTTTTTAGAATTACGTCTTTCTTGTTTCTTATTATAGATAGATTTATGCTACCATGTAGTTTTTTAATCTAAAGTCTGTTCAGCGTAGGAATTGTTTTCTGAAAGGCCTTTTTTCCTACCAGAAAGCTATAATATAGTAGGATTTTGGTAGGAAAAAAGACCTTTCAGAGAGTAATTCCTACCGTGAATGCAGTATACATCCTTGCAGGAAGACTTCTACAGGATTTTTTTTTGTGAAAAAAAGCATAAAGACAGAGTTGTGAGAGATTTATAAAAAAGAAGACTCGTTTACAAAAAACTATTTCAAGATTTAAAAAAATCATGTTGTGACAGTGTAAGACCATTTTTAGAATTATTTAAGAATGTGATAGTAGATGGCGGGGCGTATGAGATCAGACGCGGATAGGTCGATATAAATAACTCTGGCCTCTGATTGGCTGCTATAATTAGACCACCCCCCCTCCCTCCCCCCCCCCCTCCCTCCCCACCCCTCCGCTCTGATTACAAAATCTCCACCAGTTGATTACGAAATTTCCTCCCCTACACCCCCCCTTCCCCTACAACCCCCTCCCCTACACCACCATCCCCTACAACCCCACCACACATTGAACATGTTGGTACTTGTGTGGGTCCTTTTTTTTCTTAATTATTGTTGCGTGCTAATTAATTATTCATGTCTGCTAATTGATTATTGATGTGTGCTAATTAATTATTCATGTATGGGTAGGGGGAAGGACATTGGAGAATATTTTATTTGGATGGTGAGCATACGTCTCTGCACGAACCTCTCGCTACGACTGTCCTGCGTAGACTGGAGGGGGTCGGCCGCTTACCGAGTAGTGACCACTGCGCAGAACGGTTGCGCACTTTCCCCCTCCCGCCTCCATCACCCGGTGACGTCATCGAGACCCGGTGCAGGACCGACAAGACGAGTTGCGACAAGAATTGAGGTCATTGACCCTAGCAATGGGTTTTCCTGGTGTTGCAACACAACCTTGAATTAGGTCCCCCACCCCCCTATTTGGTAATGGGTTTTCCCTGATGACCGGCGCCTGTTTGGCGGGTTGACAAGACAAGTTGAGACAAGAATAGATTGGGACCTCAAAACCTCGAGGTAATTGACCCTGTTCATGTTTGCAGTTGATTACGAAATTTCCCCCGCTGATTACGAAATCTCCTGCGTTGATTACGAAATTTCCTCCCCTTAACCCCGTCTCCTACAACCCCCTCCCCCCTACAGTCCCCGGACATTTTGGTTCTTGATGATTAATTATTGTTAATTGATGATTTCTAATTAATTATTGTTAATTGATGATTAATTATTAATTATCGGGATGGACTATGGAGTTTATTTATTTATTTGGGGAACATACATCTTGTTTATTTGGATGGGAAATGTAGCTCTCCCCCAGCGACGAAGCACTCGCAATGAATGGCTTATATTGAATGACAGGGTCTGCAGGGACTTCCCTTTCACTAGCGTAGAGCGCTACCTTGAATTACGAAATCACAAGGTCGGGGGAAATCCAACGCTGTGTCTTTCAAGCCCCCACCCCACCCCCTTTACCTTGTCAGTGTTTGGGGAAACCCAGGCGCGGTGTCATTCAACCCCCCACCCCACCCTTTACCTTGACTCTGCGAGTTTAAGGAAAGTACCGTTATCTAGCATTTATTTTTCAACAGCTGTCGCGTGAGGAAGTGCGCTAAGATTGATGAATGGTTACCCCCAGATACTCAATACATTTTAGCGTCCTAAATCCTTTGGCGAGATGCGTACCAGCATTTGCTCTGAGGTAGTATAGAAAATCCCCACCCGAGCGCGACCAAAAATAATTACGACAAGATTTGAACATCGAACCCCTGCGCTGTAAATAAAATCACCACACTTCACACGAGCGGGAGGGGGCCGCTATCCCCACCACAAAAGTCTACTAAAATTGATTGTTTGGTATCGACCGTCGACATGCGTGGATGTCTGTCACAGGTTGACCAGCTTTTTCTAGCCCAGGTAGAAAGTGTACCCGCATTTGTGTCTATCACTTTGTCAGCGGACGCCATAGACCATGCGATGCATTGTAACGGTAGATTGCTACCCATGGACCTAGTCTTTTTTGACAAAAACCACTTAAACAACAAATAAATTTAATGTCCGCTGAAATAATATATTCATAAGTAATAGCAAATACAATTTTAATGCTCGAACCGATAATACACACACTAACAAATTAGCCATTTAAACCGCAAGCCAAAATTATAGGAAGTGCACACACATTTTGTAAGGAGGGAGAATGGAAAACCTCCCTAAATACGTTCGAGGAATCTATAATATTTATTAGCGTTCTAAGGGAACTTTCTGCGGGATCAAACCCCGGCCTGTTTCTAAAATGATGTGATCCGTCGCCCCATGCCAAATAACCTTGTTGTGTTTCAGCTCACGCCATGAAAAGAATACGGGATTCGGACCAGGGACTTTTGGCGCAACAAAAATAATTATCACACACGATAGAGTTTTGTCTCCTCGAGATTTTCATGCCATCTTTTATCGGAAAAGTAACTGTGAGAGCTTTAAATGAGCTGACAGCTATTTAGGACAATCATAGTGTCTCTTAAAGCTTGTCATGCTATCTCTTAGGCGGGCTGGAACTACCTGCCAGTTTGTAATATGCAAGAGTGAAATAAGTGCTGATTTGCAGGACAACAGCAAACTATATAGCTACTGAAATGTTATTTTCGACCAATGAGAAGGCGACACCTTTCATGTGGCACACATCTAGACAATCCATCATCAGAAACTATTATTAACTCTCAGAAAAGACCGCTTTTAAATTGATTGTATTTTTTTATTCTACTCAAGACAGTCAATATTTTCTTTAAAGTTACCCACCTAATAAATATTGAGAATTATTTTAAACTACTCAAAACATTTTAAATTTTGATTTTTATGGCATAATAGTAGTAGAATCTAGCTTCTAATATTTCAATGCAGCACGTTTATTTAAATATATAAATGTACTTATATTCGCCCCATACGAGCTGAACCTACTAGCTACAGACTATACTACCAGGGTTTTAGATCCACAGGTAGGTTTAACAGTCAACTGTTTCCATCATTCTATTGTTTTATTTTCTCATTATCACCTTCCCCCACAGTATTTTTGAAAAGCACCACGTCCCACTTCTTATTCAGGCTATACAAATATTTACTAACTACGCTAGTGAGCGAAAGATGAGGACGGATGAATTTAGAGGAAGTGTACTAGCATTTACGTGGATAGAGAATGTAAATCAATTTTTTTTATAAACTACCCTCAGCACACCTGACCAGGATTCGAACACCAAACTCCCTGTCATTGGCATAGGCACGAGAGTGATGTCTTAGACCATGCGACCACCATAGTAGGTAAGTATTTATTACAAATTAATCAATGAATCTTCCTAATTAAATGTGTGTATTTTATCCCTTTTCCGTGTGTGCGTGGCTATATTTTTTCGCATTTCTTTTCAAGTTTATTAAAGCTAATATATATGATTTGTGTTCAATACTTTCGGAGATTTTGTTTGGTTAAAATAGTCTTCCCCCTTAGTGCGAGCCTGACGTCTTGTACCCCGCGACCACCGGTCTATAAAATATTAGTGTAACTATGAGAGGGTGAAAAAACTTATTTGCGTGGAAGGAAAGTGGTAACCCATTTAGGGAAAAACCACCCTCAGTTCACCTGACCAAGATTCGAACATCGAACTCCCTCATCGAAGCGGGTATATATCACTATGCACTCTTTTTAGTGAGTTAACAATCTTTACGAGGCTGGCTCTTCAACCAACCCAAATATTACAAAAAATCGAAAGAAGAAGCAGAACCGCGAGTCCAGCTGGATTCGGATTTGGGAAGGTTGAATCCACATCTGTGTTTTGGGGGGAGTAAGGAAATTTTCCAGCGTTTACGTGGAGAGAGAGCGGGAAAACATTTAGTGAGAACTACCAACAGTACACCTCGGCGGGTATTCGAATCCCTAACACAGATTCGAACCCCGATATCTTTTGCCGGTTGCTTCATGTTCTTTAGTTACCAAACACAAGAGAAGAATAAGGTGTTTCAACCGTTCTGACCCTAAAATACGTTGTGACAGAAAGGCGCCGGCAATATACACGTGTCAGCTTTGCCGGAATAAAATATTAAAGAGCGCAGAAGTGAGCCCGCATTTGTATAGAGGGAGAGTGAAAAACAACCCCCCAGGTCAAGACAGCACTCTCACAATATACTAAACTGCAGAGGGATTCGAATCCTGGTCCACTGGCTACCACACGCTAATGGATTGATAATTGGGAGGTTTGAGCCCGCCTTTGCATAGAGGGAGAGTTAAAAACACCCCACATGACACCTGACAATGGCTACAAGCGTGAGATAAAAGCTGATGTCGACCAGGTGAAATGTGTAACAGCATTTGCCATGCGTTTGTTGCCCTCTAAGGGACGTCACAGGGCGAGGTGTGTACCCACATTTGCGTGTCATTGACATTCGAACCCTACAACACCGCACGTATGAGAGAGATAAATAATAAAATTATTGCTGTTCCGTAATTTTTTTCAGGGCTGAAATGTGAAAACAGTCAAAGTTATTATTTATGCTTTCTCCTGCTAGATATCACCGATGGCGTTCGAACCCGGGACTTGTGGCGTTTGTCGACCATGCAGGGAATTTAACTCAGGACCCTTCGCAAAGTGTGTGTAATAAAATAAACTTGAACCCTAGGACAGCTACAAATACAGTCCAGGGCAGTTAATGTATCACTATGAACGGTTAAACCTACATTTTCAAGCATACAGGGAATCGAAATCAGGAACCCTCGCAAAGTGTGTGTAATAAAATAAACTTGAACCCTAGGACATCTACAAATACAGTCTAGGGCAGTTAACGTATCACTATGAACGGTTAAACCTACATTTTCAAGCATACATGGAATCGAGATCAGGACCCCCTCGCAAAGTGTGTGTAAAAAATAAACTTGAACCCTAGGACAGCTACAAATACAGTCTAGGGCAGTTAATGTATCACTATGAAGGGATAAACATACATTTTCAAGCTATACAGGGAATCTAACTCTGGACCTTTGCAGAGTGTGTGTAATAAAATAAACTTGAACCCTAGGGCAGCTACAAATACAGTCCAGGGCAGTTAATGAATCACTATGAACGGTTAAACCTACATTTTCAAGCATACAGGGAATCGAAATCAAGACCCCTCGCAAAGTGTGTGTAATAAAATAAACTTGAACCCTAGGACAGCTACAAATACAGTCTAGCGCAGTTAATGTATCACTATGAACGGTTAAACCTACATTTTCAAGCATACAGGGAATCGAAATCAGGAACCCTCGCAAAGTGTGTGTAATAAAATAAACTTGAACCCTAGGACAGCTACAAATACAGTCCAGGGCAGTTAATGTATCACTATGAACGGTTAAACCTACATTTTCAAGCATACAGGGAATCGAAATCATGACCCCTCGCAAAGTGTGTGTAATAAAATAAACTTGAACCCTAGGACAGCTACAAATACAGTCTAGGGCAGTTAATGTATCACTATGAAGGGATAAACATACATTTTCAAGCTATACAGGGAATCTAACTCTGGACCTTTGCAGAGTGTGTGTAATAAAATAAACTTGAACCCTAGGGCAGCTACAAATACAGTCCAGGGCAGTTAATGTACCACTATGAACGGTTAAACCTACATTTTCAAGCATACAGGGAATCGAAATCAAGACCCCTCGCAAAGTGTGTGTAATAAAATAAACTTGAACCCTAGGACAGCTACAAATACAGTCTAGCGCAGTTAATGTATCACTATGAACGGTTAAACCTACATTTTCAAGCATACAGGGAATCGAAATCAGGAACCCTCGCAAAGTGTGTGTAATAAAATAAACTTGAACCCTAGGACATCTACAAATACAGTCTAGGGCAGTTAACGTATCACTATGAACGGTTAAACCTACATTTTCAAGCATACATGGAATCGAGATCAGGACCCCCTCGCAAAGTGTGTGTAAAAAATAAACTTGAACCCTAGGACAGCTACAAATACAGTCTAGGGCAGTTAATGTATCACTATGAAAGGTTAAACCCTCATTTTCACCCCATATCTGGAATCGAACTAGGGTCCTTGGCTAGGCAAACAAACAAATTATCATGCGCGAAGAAACCGGCCTCGGTACACACGCACGACAGACAAGCGTGAGATAAGAGCTGATCTCGACTAGGTGAAATGTGTAACATGTTATGTCCAAAAGGTGAAAAATCAATTATTATTCTATAATAATATTTCTGTATGTGACCAATTAATAAGTACTATGATGTATTCATAAAAAATAAACACATAGTTTTGTTGATCACAATAACCAATCTGTAATTATAAACTTTAAACCAAATTGTTCTAATATGTTTAGCAAAATTTAAATTTTCAAAAATAAATTATTTGTAAATTACCCGAAATTATTTGATATATGTGAAAAAAAAGTATGTTATTCTTATAGATCATGAAAAACTAATCCCTGATTTTAATTTTGAATTCAATTTTCCCGGTTAGTTAAAAAAAATTCAAACTTTCTATAAATTGTTATTGGTGATGTAAAAGAATTCCTCCGATACCAATTTTGAACCAGAGCACTCAAGCTATTTTTAAATATCCAAATTTAAAAAAAAAAGAAATCTGCAACTGTCACTTTTGACAAATCGTATTAATGATGAAAAAAATATAATAAAATAGTGTGCAATTTTTTTTCATATCTTTAGTAATGTCATTGGTGCCGAGTTAAAATTTTGTAGTAGAAATTCTTAAAACTTCTTGTAGGCCCTAAATGATTTTTAGCACAGTGTTTTAATAACCGTTCGGGTTATAACACGCTTAAGTACTATTTACGCTAACGGATTAGGAATCGGGAAGCTTGAACCCACATTTGCGTGGAAGGAAAGTGGTAACCCATTTAGAGGAAAAAAAAACATCAGTTCACCCGCCAGAGATTCGAACCTCAATCTTTCCCAGTCCTCGGTAGTCTAGCTCAGCACAAATCTAGTGCGGTAGCCAACAGTACACCTCGGCAGGTATTCAAATCCCCCAATACGGACTCGAACCCCGATATCTTTCACCATGTGCTTCATGCCCTCTAATTACCAAACCCATTCTTTTCCCTAAAATACGTTGTGACAGAAAGGCGCTGGCAATATACACGTAACAGCTTTGCCGGAATAAAATATTAAAGAGCGCAGAAGTGAGCCCGCATTTGCGTAGAGGGAGAGTGACAAACTACCGCCAGGTCTAGGACAGCACTATCGCCATATACTAAGTTGCACGGAGTTCGAATCCTGGTCCACTGGCTGGCACTTTCATTGGCCAGATGATTATATTTGACATATGCTTGGTAACAACATAATTACTTTTATTTTGAAAATTACTCTAGTTATTCACAAAACCCAGTCCTTCCTAATTTAACACTATGAAAGATGCGACCAACAGTTTTTTTTCTTAGAGCTACAATCAGCTTTGGGAATAGAAAGGGAAATTTCGATGTTGCAAGCATGTTCTATCTTACAAGTCTCTAGGAGCATTGACATTCAGGTATATTTCTGTCACAAATGGTCTTGTGAATAAGCAGCTCTGACCTCTGATAAACAGTATGAAATTCCCAAGCCCTCAGTGTTTCATAATGGGCCGTTCAAATTGGAACCCCCGAATTTAGCATGTATGAACCCAGCTATCTTTTGTAATGTAAATCATGACATAACTTGAGATCCAAAGGAGTTTTTAGCATCGCTAATGACTGCTGGAACGGTAATTCCTTCCAACGTCTTTACGTTGATAAATGCATCGTCATTTGCGCAACCGAATAGTTAATACACATTAGTACTAATTATTATCATGATTTTAGAGATTTGTAAAGCTATATTTAGAGGAAGTGTAACCGCATTTGCGTGGAGAAAGAGTTGAAAACAGGCATCAGTACACTCTACTGGTATTTGAACTTCGATCTCCCTGTCATCAGTAGTCTTGTCTATCACGAGAGTAGTGCATTAGACCACACTGTCACCGAGTTTGGTGAAATCATGTTGACCAAATTAAATGATGCCGAAAAGGTTTTCCAAATATTAACTGTCTCATTTCACCTTTGTTCTAGCTAGTATTGGATTAATACTGAAAAAATGTACAATTAAAAGGCCTGCACTTTACCTCTGTCGTTAGTGTGTTTGCCTACTAAGCAATAGGTCCTGGATTCGATTCCCAGAATGACCTGAAAATGATTCATTAGTGGGATATGGCTTTCCCCCCTTTCATAGTGATTCATTTGCGGTAGGGGAATGGGTGTTCTGTATGTTATAGATTTAAGTTAGATTGTAAGTTGTGTGCTGATATAATCAGTTGGACGAATGTTAAAATAACTTGGATATTGTTGGGTGCCACTGTCCCCAAGACAAATTTGCTGCGTGCTTGTAAAAGAATGTAGATATCTCTCTCCTCTCTCTCTCTCTCTCTCTCTCTGAAGAAGCGACTGAGACTGGTATTTGTCTGTTAATAGAGTTTTGATTTAATCTCTGTCGAGCGTCTCGCGTCATTGGTCAAGACGTCTAAGAATTCACTTGTGAAAGGTCACTTTAAGTGATGCGTTAGCATGTCTGCCCACTGAGCCAAGTGTCCAGAGATAGATTTCTAGTATGGATGAAAATGCAGGTTTAACCTTTCATAGTGTTAAATTAGGAAGGACTGGGTTTTGTGAATAACTAGAGTAATTTTCAAAATAAAAGTAATTATGTTGTTACCAAGCATATGTCAAATATAAATCATCTGGCCAATGAAAGTGCCAGCCAGTGGACCAGGATTCGAACTCCGTGCAACTTAGTATATGGCGATAGTGCTGTCCTAGACCTGGCGGTAGTTTGTCACTCTCCCTCTACGCAAATGCGGGCTCACTTCTGCGCTCTTTAATATTTTATTCCGGCAAAGCTGTTACGTGTATATTGCCAGCGCCTTTCTGTCACAACGTATTTTAGGGAAAAGAATGGGTTTGGTAATTAGAGGGCATGAAGCACATGGTGAAAGATATCGGGGTTCGAGTCCGTATTGGGGGATTTGAATACCTGCCGAGGTGTACTGTTGGCTACCGCACTAGATTTGTGCTGAGCTAGACTACCGAGGACTGGGAAAGATTGAGGTTCGAATCTCTGGCGGGTGAACTGATGTTTTTTTTTCCTCTAAATGGGTTACCACTTTCCTTCCACGCAAATGTGGGTTCAAGCTTCCCGATTCCTAATCCGTTAGCGTAAATAGTACTTAAGCGTGTTATAACCCGAACGGTTATTAAAACACTGTGCTAAAAATCATTTAGGGCCTACAAGAAGTTTTAAGAATTTCTACTACAAAATTTTAACTCGGCACCAATGACATTACTAAAGATATGAAAAAAAATTGCACACTATTTTATTATATTTTTTTCATCATTAATACGATTTGTCAAAAGTGACAGTTGCAGATTTCTTTTTTTTTTAAATTTGGATATTTAAAAATAGCTTGAGTGCTCTGGTTCAAAATTGGTATCGGAGGAATTCTTTTACATCACCAATAACAATTTATAGAAAGTTTGAATTTTTTTTAACTAACCGGGAAAATTGAATTCAAAATTAAAATCAGGGATTAGTTTTTCATGATCTATAAGAATAACATACTTTTTTTTCACATATATCAAATAATTTCGGGTAATTTACAAATAATTTATTTTTGAAAATTTAAATTTTGCTAAACATATTAGAACAATTTGGTTTAAAGTTTATAATTACAGATTGGTTATTGTGATCAACAAAACTATGTGTTTATTTTTTATGAATACATCATAGTACTTATTAATTGGTCACATACAGAAATATTATTATAGAATAATAATTGATTTTTCACCTTTTGGACATAACATGTTACACATTTCACCTAGTCGAGATCAGCTCTTATCTCACGCTTGTCTGTCGTGCGTGTGTACCGAGGCCGGTTTCTTCGCGCATGATAATTTGTTTGTTTGCCTAGCCAAGGACCCTAGTTCGATTCCAGATATGGGGTGAAAATGAGGGTTTAACCTTTCATAGTGATACATTAACTGCCCTAGACTGTATTTGTAGCTGTCCTAGGGTTCAAGTTTATTTTTTACACACACTTTGCGAGGGGGTCCTGATCTCGATTCCATGTATGCTTGAAAATGTAGGTTTAACCGTTCATAGTGATACGTTAACTGCCCTAGACTGTATTTGTAGATGTCCTAGGGTTCAAGTTTATTTTATTACACACACTTTGCGAGGGTTCCTGATTTCGATTCCCTGTATGCTTGAAAATGTAGGTTTAACCGTTCATAGTGATACATTAACTGCGCTAGACTGTATTTGTAGCTGTCCTAGGGTTCAAGTTTATTTTATTACACACACTTTGCGAGGGGTCTTGATTTCGATTCCCTGTATGCTTGAAAATGTAGGTTTAACCGTTCATAGTGGTACATTAACTGCCCTGGACTGTATTTGTAGCTGCCCTAGGGTTCAAGTTTATTTTATTACACACACTCTGCAAAGGTCCAGAGTTAGATTCCCTGTATAGCTTGAAAATGTATGTTTATCCCTTCATAGTGATACATTAACTGCCCTAGACTGTATTTGTAGCTGTCCTAGGGTTCAAGTTTATTTTATTACACACACTTTGCGAGGGGTCATGATTTCGATTCCCTGTATGCTTGAAAATGTAGGTTTAACCGTTCATAGTGATACATTAACTGCCCTGGACTGTATTTGTAGCTGTCCTAGGGTTCAAGTTTATTTTATTACACACACTTTGCGAGGGTTCCTGATTTCGATTCCCTGTATGCTTGAAAATGTAGGTTTAACCGTTCATAGTGATACATTAACTGCGCTAGACTGTATTTGTAGCTGTCCTAGGGTTCAAGTTTATTTTATTACACACACTTTGCGAGGGGTCTTGATTTCGATTCCCTGTATGCTTGAAAATGTAGGTTTAACCGTTCATAGTGATTCATTAACTGCCCTGGACTGTATTTGTAGCTGCCCTAGGGTTCAAGTTTATTTTATTACACACACTCTGCAAAGGTCCAGAGTTAGATTCCCTGTATAGCTTGAAAATGTATGTTTATCCCTTCATAGTGATACATTAACTGCCCTAGACTGTATTTGTAGCTGTCCTAGGGTTCAAGTTTATTTTTTACACACACTTTGCGAGGGGGTCCTGATCTCGATTCCATGTATGCTTGAAAATGTAGGTTTAACCGTTCATAGTGATACGTTAACTGCCCTAGACTGTATTTGTAGATGTCCTAGGGTTCAAGTTTATTTTATTACACACACTTTGCGAGGGTTCCTGATTTCGATTCCCTGTATGCTTGAAAATGTAGGTTTAACCGTTCATAGTGATACATTAACTGCCCTGGACTGTATTTGTAGCTGTCCTAGGGTTCAAGTTTATTTTATTACACACACTTTGCGAAGGGTCCTGAGTTAAATTCCCTGCATGGTCGACAAACGCCACAAGTCCCGGGTTCGAACGCCATCGGTGATATCTAGCAGGAGAAAGCATAAATAATAACTTTGACTGTTTTCACATTTCAGCCCTGAAAAAAATTACGGAACAGCAATAATTTTATTATTTATCTCTCTCATACGTGCGGTGTTGTAGGGTTCGAATGTCAATGACACGCAAATGTGGGTACACACCTCGCCCTGTGACGTCCCTTAGAGGGCAACAAACGCATGGCAAATGCTGTTACACATTTCACCTGGTCGACATCAGCTTTTATCTCACGCTTGTAGCCATTGTCAGGTGTCATGTGGGGTGTTTTTAACTCTCCCTCTATGCAAAGGCGGGCTCAAACCTCCCAATTATCAATCCATTAGCGTGTGGTAGCCAGTGGACCAGGATTCGAATCCCTCTGCAGTTTAGTATATTGTGAGAGTGCTGTCTTGACCTGGGGGGTTGTTTTTCACTCTCCCTCTATACAAATGCGGGCTCACTTCTGCGCTCTTTAATATTTTATTCCGGCAAAGCTGACACGTGTATATTGCCGGCGCCTTTCTGTCACAACGTATTTTAGGGTCAGAACGGTTGAAACACCTTATTCTTCTCTTGTGTTTGGTAACTAAAGAACATGAAGCAACCGGCAAAAGATATCGGGGTTCGAATCTGTGTTAGGGATTCGAATACCCGCCGAGGTGTACTGTTGGTAGTTCTCACTAAATGTTTTCCCGCTCTCTCTCCACGTAAACGCTGGAAAATTTCCTTACTCCCCCCAAAACACAGATGTGGATTCAACCTTCCCAAATCCGAATCCAGCTGGACTCGCGGTTCTGCTTCTTCTTTCGATTTTTTGTAATATTTGGGTTGGTTGAAGAGCCAGCCTCGTAAAGATTGTTAACTCACTAAAAAGAGTGCATAGTGATATATACCCGCTTCGATGAGGGAGTTCGATGTTCGAATCTTGGTCAGGTGAACTGAGGGTGGTTTTTCCCTAAATGGGTTACCACTTTCCTTCCACGCAAATAAGTTTTTTCACCCTCTCATAGTTACACTAATATTTTATAGACCGGTGGTCGCGGGGTACAAGACGTCAGGCTCGCACTAAGGGGGAAGACTATTTTAACCAAACAAAATCTCCGAAAGTATTGAACACAAATCATATATATTAGCTTTAATAAACTTGAAAAGAAATGCGAAAAAATATAGCCACGCACACACGGAAAAGGGATAAAATACACACATTTAATTAGGAAGATTCATTGATTAATTTGTAATAAATACTTACCTACTATGGTGGTCGCATGGTCTAAGACATCACTCTCGTGCCTATGCCAATGACAGGGAGTTTGGTGTTCGAATCCTGGTCAGGTGTGCTGAGGGTAGTTTATAAAAAAAATTGATTTACATTCTCTATCCACGTAAATGCTAGTACACTTCCTCTAAATTCATCCGTCCTCATCTTTCGCTCACTAGCGTAGTTAGTAAATATTTGTATAGCCTGAATAAGAAGTGGGACGTGGTGCTTTTCAAAAATACTGTGGGGGAAGGTGATAATGAGAAAATAAAACAATAGAATGATGGAAACAGTTGACTGTTAAACCTACCTGTGGATCTAAAACCCTGGTAGTATAGTCTGTAGCTAGTAGGTTCAGCTCGTATGGGGCGAATATAAGTACATTTATATATTTAAATAAACGTGCTGCATTGAAATATTAGAAGCTAGATTCTACTACTATTATGCCATAAAAATCAAAATTTAAAATGTTTTGAGTAGTTTAAAATAATTCTCAATATTTATTAGGTGGGTAACTTTAAAGAAAATATTGACTGTCTTGAGTAGAATAAAAAAATACAATCAATTTAAAAGCGGTCTTTTCTGAGAGTTAATAATAGTTTCTGATGATGGATTGTCTAGATGTGTGCCACATGAAAGGTGTCGCCTTCTCATTGGTCGAAAATAACATTTCAGTAGCTATATAGTTTGCTGTTGTCCTGCAAATCAGCACTTATTTCACTCTTGCATATTACAAACTGGCAGGTAGTTCCAGCCCGCCTAAGAGATAGCATGACAAGCTTTAAGAGACACTATGATTGTCCTAAATAGCTGTCAGCTCATTTAAAGCTCTCACAGTTACTTTTCCGATAAAAGATGGCATGAAAATCTCGAGGAGACAAAACTCTATCGTGTGTGATAATTATTTTTGTTGCGCCAAAAGTCCCTGGTCCGAATCCCGTATTCTTTTCATGGCGTGAGCTGAAACACAACAAGGTTATTTGGCATGGGGCGACGGATCACATCATTTTAGAAACAGGCCGGGGTTTGATCCCGCAGAAAGTTCCCTTAGAACGCTAATAAATATTATAGATTCCTCGAACGTATTTAGGGAGGTTTTCCATTCTCCCTCCTTACAAAATGTGTGTGCACTTCCTATAATTTTGGCTTGCGGTTTAAATGGCTAATTTGTTAGTGTGTGTATTATCGGTTCGAGCATTAAAATTGTATTTGCTATTACTTATGAATATATTATTTCAGCGGACATTAAATTTATTTGTTGTTTAAGTGGTTTTTGTCAAAAAAGACTAGGTCCATGGGTAGCAATCTACCGTTACAATGCATCGCATGGTCTATGGCGTCCGCTGACAAAGTGATAGACACAAATGCGGGTACACTTTCTACCTGGGCTAGAAAAAGCTGGTCAACCTGTGACAGACATCCACGCATGTCGACGGTCGATACCAAACAATCAATTTTAGTAGACTTTTGTGGTGGGGATAGCGGCCCCCTCCCGCTCGTGTGAAGTGTGGTGATTTTATTTACAGCGCAGGGGTTCGATGTTCAAATCTTGTCGTAATTATTTTTGGTCGCGCTCGGGTGGGGATTTTCTATACTACCTCAGAGCAAATGCTGGTACGCATCTCGCCAAAGGATTTAGGACGCTAAAATGTATTGAGTATCTGGGGGTAACCATTCATCAATCTTAGCGCACTTCCTCACGCGACAGCTGTTGAAAAATAAATGCTAGATAACGGTACTTTCCTTAAACTCGCAGAGTCAAGGTAAAGGGTGGGGTGGGGGGTTGAATGACACCGCGCCTGGGTTTCCCCAAACACTGACAAGGTAAAGGGGGTGGGGTGGGGGCTTGAAAGACACAGCGTTGGATTTCCCCCGACCTTGTGATTTCGTAATTCAAGGTAGCGCTCTACGCTAGTGAAAGGGAAGTCCCTGCAGACCCTGTCATTCAATATAAGCCATTCATTGCGAGTGCTTCGTCGCTGGGGGAGAGCTACATTTCCCATCCAAATAAACAAGATGTATGTTCCCCAAATAAATAAATAAACTCCATAGTCCATCCCGATAATTAATAATTAATCATCAATTAACAATAATTAATTAGAAATCATCAATTAACAATAATTAATCATCAAGAACCAAAATGTCCGGGGACTGTAGGGGGGAGGGGGTTGTAGGAGACGGGGTTAAGGGAGGAAATTTCGTAATCAACGCAGGAGATTTCGTAATCAGCGGGGGAAATTTCGTAATCAACTGCAAACATGAACAGGGTCAATTACCTCGAGGTTTTGAGGTCCCAATCTATTCTTGTCTCAACTTGTCTTGTCAACCCGCCAAACAGGCGCCGGTCATCAGGGAAAACCCATTACCAAATAGGGGGTGGGGGACCTAATTCAAGGTTGTGTTGCAACACCAGGAAAACCCATTGCTAGGGTCAATGACCTCAATTCTTGTCGCAACTCGTCTTGTCGGTCCTGCACCGGGTCTCGATGACGTCACCGGGTGATGGAGGCGGGAGGGGGAAAGTGCGCAACCGTTCTGCGCAGTGGTCACTACTCGGTAAGCGGCCGACCCCCTCCAGTCTACGCAGGACAGTCGTAGCGAGAGGTTCGTGCAGAGACGTATGCTCACCATCCAAATAAAATATTCTCCAATGTCCTTCCCCCTACCCATACATGAATAATTAATTAGCACACATCAATAATCAATTAGCAGACATGAATAATTAATTAGCACGCAACAATAATTAAGAAAAAAAAGGACCCACACAAGTACCAACATGTTCAATGTGTGGTGGGGTTGTAGGGGATGGTGGTGTAGGGGAGGGGGTTGTAGGGGAAGGGGGGGTTGTAGGGGAGGAAATTTGTAATCAACGAGGGGTGGAGATTTGTAATAGAGGGAGGGGTGGGGAGGGGGGGGGGAGGGAGGGGGGGTGGTCTAATTATAGCAGCCAATCAGAGGCCAGAGTTATTTATATCGACCTATCCGCGTCTGATCTCATACGCCCCGCCATCTACTTGTGATGGATTTTGTTTCGATGTTTTATCTTTAAAACTCGCCAAATAAAAATTTAATACATTTACAGGGGAAATCCTATCTTGATTTGTCGTGACGTCACAGGTAAGCAATAACCTATATATGTTACAATATGCCAGAGTGAATTTTTTTTTCTTGTAAACTTAAATTTTTTTGAAAATTTTATTTTCTTCTGCTTTCGTCCCAAACCTTCAGCATTTCCCATGCACACGTGTTCATAAAAACCACTTGTTCCACGATGGTGTGAATTGTCCTTGCGAGCTCATGACTTGCTAATTACTAGGCTACGAATGTGGTTCAACTGTTTGTACCTGTGGGAAAAAATACAACCTCTTTTGTACTGAAACCTTATTTATTTAAATTGGCAATAATTGATTTTTGAGAAACACTAGTATATTGTGTATGCTCTGACAGATGGACCTTTCAGCTATGAACTGTCAGTGTGTTCTAGCTGACAGGACATTTCAGCTATAGACTGTCAATGTGATGTGCCAGGACCTTTCAGCTATAGACTGTCAATGTGATGTGCCAGGACCTTTCAGCTATAGACTGTCAATGTGTTCTAGGTAACAATACATTTCAGCTATAGACTGTCAATGTGTTCTAGGTAACAAGACCTTTCAGCTATAGACTGTCAATATGTTCTAGGTAACAAGACCTTTCAGCTATAGACTGTCAATGTGTTCTAGGTAACAATACCTTTCAGCTATAGACTGTCAATGTGTTCTAGGTGTCAGGACCTTTCAGCTATAGACTTTCAATGTGTTCTAGGTGCCAGGCCCGTTCAGCTATAGACTGTCAATGTGTTCTAGGTAACAATACCTTTCAGCTATTAACTATCAATGTGAATGTGAGGAATGCCAGGCCTCCACCGTGGTTCGGATTCCACGTTAAACTGTAGGTCTTCTATTTCATCTCACAATCACCCTACCATCACACATTAGCGTAAGTACGTATAACCCGAACGGGTAGTAAGACGCGGTGCTAATAATAATAATAATAATAATAATAATAATAATAATAATAATAATAATAATAATAATAACTATCAATGTGTTCTAGCTGACAGGACCTTTCAGATATGAACTGTCAATGTGTTCTGGCTGACAGGACCTTTCAGCTATAGACTGTCAATGTGTTCTGGCTGACAGGACCTTTCAGCTATAGACTGTCAATGTGTTCTAGGTAACAATACATTTCAGCTATAGACTGTCAATGTGTTCTAGGTAACAAGACCTTTCAGCTATAGACTGTCAATATGTTCTAGGTAACAAGACCTTTCAGCTATAGACTGTCAATGTGTTCTAGGTAACAAGACCTTTCAGCTATAGACTGTCAATGTGTTCTAGGTGCCAATACCTTTCAGCTATAGACTGTCAATGTGTTCTAGGTGCCAATACCTTTCAGCTATAGACTGTCAATGTGTTCTAGGTGCCAATACCTTTCAGCTATGAACTGTCAATGTGTCGAAAATTATGAAAACATTTCGATTTAAGTCTGTCAGCGAGTTGTAACACTAGAGTATATTTCAGTTAAAGATTGTCAATGTATTAAAACTTTGCAGAATGATTGATTTAAAGACTTGCAAATCTGCAGTGACTTGTCCTTGGAAAATTCTTCACATTCCACCTGTTAAGTTCCGAGAAGATAATTAGGCAAGACTACCGGCAATTATTTATATTTAGCTCGGAAATATCTCCTTTCTCTTGTCTTTTAGTTTCCAAGAAAGAACTTAGTTGTCTGCACAGTTGGAAAACTTTAACAGAGATATATTAACATTTTTACTTTTACCAACTTGGTTTAAGATGGGGTGCTAGTGAGCGTGAGTTTAGAGCAGTATTTTTGAAGTTTTTATAGCATAAATATTTTTGGCCAAAATAAATCAAATATTTATTCTATAGAAACATAGAGTGTAGTTTTCTGCACATGCTAATCTAAACAGTTCTTGAATATCTGTCAGATGTGTCCTGGAATTTAACGACAACTTTTTCTCTTTATTTAAAAAGTTTGTCACCAAATGCCACCATGCTCATGCCAGATATTCAAAAACTGTTGAGATTAGCACGTGCAGAAAGCTAAACTATATGTTTCTATAGAAGAAAAATTTGATTTATTTTGGCCAAATAAATGTTTATGCTATGAAAACTTTGAAAATACTGCTTTAAACTCACGCTCACTAGCACCCCATCTTAAGTTACACACAATAAATTTCTATGCATTTTAAAAACGTAAACGTTCAGCCTATGAAGAATCCAGATCTTCCCACTGGCTTACTCCATCCGCGCTGCAAGTTTCGGTCATGTTGAAACAAATTTTAACTTCATAAATCCAAACAAAAGATTACTTTTTTGTAGCACCGCGTCTTACTACCCGTTCATGTTATAAGCATTATGTACTCATTTTTTTTAGCACCGTGCCTTACTCGTTCGGGTTATACGCTTATGTACTAATTACGCTAATTGGTATTAGGGATAAAGAAAGGTTATATTTATAGGAAGTTTACCCGCATTTGCGTGCAGGGAGATTGGAAAACCATAGTTGAAAAACCACCCTCAGTACACCCGGCCGGGCTTGGAACCCCAATCTCCCTGTCCTCGCCAGTCTAGTCTATTGCGAGAGTAGCGTGTTAGACCACGTGACCACCAAAGCGGGTCATATTATGTACTAATTACGAAAGCGTGTTAGGGATGAGAGGTTGAATTTAGAGGAACCATTAAGGAAAAAACCAGCCTCAATACTCTCGACCAGGACTGGAACCCTGATCTCCCGGTCTTTGTTTAGTCTATTCTATTACGAGAGTAACGCCTTCGACCAGGGCTGGGAGCCTGTAACCTCTTTAGGGGTTCGATGCGGTCTTTTCGCAGATTTGGTCAATAACTATTATGTATCTGCATTGTTTTTAAAATTTTCATTCTAAAAAGAGGTGCATTTTATCTAATTAAAACCTGCTTCGGTGGCTTAACTGTCTAAGGAGTCACTCTCGTGTTAGACTAGACTGCCGATGACAAGGAGATCGGGGTTCTAAGCCCGGTCGGGTGTACTGGGGGGTGGTTTTCCCTTATTGGTTCCTCTAAATGCAACTTTCCTCGTCCCTAACCCATTACCGTAATTAGTACATATGTGTATAATCTGAACATGTAGCAAGAAGACACGATGATAAAGAGCTAATTAAAATCGTTATTTTGAGCCAAATTAACTTCTCTTATTGCTCCATCTATCCATGGTTGGTGCACTATCATATTATTAAAGACCAATACGAGCCCTCGGCGTGACGTCAGCTTGAATTAGCTCCTCACATGTGTTGCTAGTCTAGGAGTCAGATAAAGTAATTAAATATTCACCATTATTCTTATAACCGTTCCGAGCAGCCACAAAAACACCACTATGTATTAATGTCACTTTTCTTCTACTGAATCATCTATTTTTTTCGTACCTAATCATCATCATCAATTGTTTCCAGCCTGTGTCCGTGTCAGTTTAGTAAAATTCTTCTTTCTTCCTCTATCCTCCCACCATTCTTCCTCCTTTAATCACTTCCATTATTCTCCTCTCATTTGCACGTTTTCTGTTATCTGCTCCTCCCATCTCTTTCTTCATACCTAAAGTATTTTTTTAAATAAAACATTATCCAAAATCAAATACGTGTTTATTTTAATAATTCGTTTCGACCTTGTTCATTGTTCTCGTTGTAAAGTAAAAGAAGAGGCTTTCAGTTCTCGAGCCTTGAGATGATCGAGATATCCGCACCTCAAGAGAAACGAACTGGAGGGCTCCAGCCAACTGGAAGGAGGTTTGGGAGCTCATAGCCCCTCGGAGGTAGCCAAGGGCTACGAAAAGGTCCCCCGCAAGGTTGGGTGTGTTCTGGCAAAGTTCACTTTACATTAAATGTGTAGCCATTGTCAAAAAGTTCCCCAACACCGTGCCTTAGACCATGCTGCCACCGATCCAGGTGTAAATATAATTATTAATTGGGGCATTTAAAGTAAACTTTCTAAATACATATTATATCCTCACATGACTTACAAACTAACTTAACTTGGGACAGTAAATCTAAAACTAGACACACACCTAGTGCCGAACCTATATAGAAAAATGTAAATCCCTTATTTAGAGCCATCAGGAATCGAACCAATTTCCTCAGTTCACCAAGCGCAACATTAACGGTCTGGGGTCTGGCTGCTGTGTCTGCCCTTGAAAATATGCCCTAGGTTAATTCGCTAATAGCCAGTAAATTAGCTACAAAGCGCACTAACAATTCAGTTCCGGGAACAGGACAAACCCATACGCACAATGTGACGTGGGTGTCGTGACGTCACATCCGTCCGTATCCATAGCAACGCTCCCTAGCAACCAATGGTGGAAAGGAGTGATAGTATGTATATAGTGCCAACAATGGGAGCAGCTTAAGACGAGAAATATATATATATTTTAAAATGAGATAAGTCATTCAATGGGAGGTGTTCGCTTGGGCTAACTATTGTAAATATATCAATAAAACGCATAGTACAAGAGTATTCACAATCGTGACTGGATACAAAACCTGTTGGGAGCTTCGAACTGCGCATGCGTAACATTTCGCAACGCCCAATGAGACGCGTAAACAAAAGAGGGTCTATTTCAACTCTGAAGTGAGGTTACGTTTTGTTTCTATCAGGGCTGTGGAGTCGGTACGTCAGACTTTCGAATCCCGACTCCTTCATAAATGGCTAATGAATATAAATTAGTAATAACAAATTTACTGTAGTAAAATTCTCAGATATAGATGACTTCATGGGAAGCTTCTTTGCCATTGTGACTTAATATTTGAATAGTTATGCCAATAAAAATTACAAATATTGGTTCTAAAATTTAAAAAGTATAGAATTAAAATTATATATGTATTATATATTGCCGTTGTGATTGAGTTACCGAGACCTATAAAGCCATTTCCTCCACTGCTGACGTCACTTTGTGTCCAGGTAGGGGTAGTTTAAATACATGTCCTCTCACTGGCTATTGATTTCTAGCTATTTTAAAATATTTTCTCTCTTCGTGTTTTTCATTCCTTGATCGACAAACAATTACCTGTCTTATTATATTTTGGTCTTAGTGAATCCTTGTTCCCTCTAAGATTTACATTTGTAAATGATGTAATTTTTGTAAATAAAAAAATTGGATGGATAAGTGTAATAATTTAGGAGGAAGGATCGATTTATGGCTTAGGTGTCTGATAAATACTTTGTTAAAGGTCGTGCTTTGAAAAATGGAAACCAACTTTATTGCTCCTAGCATTTAATGGCAAATTCTTGGTAAAAAGTAAGTGCTAAACATCTTTGTTTCAGTTTTGATAAATTTCTTAAGGTGGGAATGTATTAAACGCCAGTTAAGGTCAGTATTTTTGCAGTTTTTATAAAAAAAACTTTTTTTGGTCAAAATAAATAAATAAAATCTCGCTTCAGTAGAAACATAAAAGTTTAATTTTCTTCACATGGCAATATCAACAATTGTTGAATATCTTTCAAAGGTGTCTTGGAATTTAACGACAACTTTTTCTCTTTATTTAAAAAGTTTATCATCAACATATGCTCAAGACACATAGTCAGAAATAACTATGGAAACAACCCGCCTCGGTGGCGCAGTTAGCTAACGTGCTAGTTTCGTGTTGAGCTAGACTGCAGAGGACGGGGAGATCAAGGTTCGAATCTCGGTCGGGTGAACTGGGGGTGGTTTTCCATTCTCCTTCCGCACAAATGTGGATTCACTTCTTCTATATTCAACCTTCCCAATTCCTAAACCATTAGCGTAATTAGTACTTAAGCGTATAACCCGAACGGGTAGTAAGACATGGTGCTAGATAAATAAATAAAATATTATGGACAGCGACTTTTCGTGAACAGTTTAATCACGAAATGTTTGAAAAATCCATTTCAAAAGGTTCAAAACTTGTTTTAAGATAAAGTAATCATTATTACATATTTTTTTGAGCTCATAAAATAAAATGATAAAGGTATTTATACACGAAATCTAAATTTTCTCACACATGGATGGAGGTTGGGAAGCGAGAGGAACTATTTCGAAGAAAAATATAAATTATGGTTGGTTTTGTCTAATGATTCTCTGAACATGGAATGTAAAGGGACAATCATTGCTAAACGGAGACGTAGCTGGCAGTATCAATGCCCAGGTCAAACAGAAAGATTTGAGCCTTCCCCAAGACACAATGGAACAGATGACAGTGTCAAATTATACTAAAGTCTGTTCAGCGTAGGAATTGTTTTCTGAAAGGCCTTTTTCCCTACCAGAAATCTATTATATAGTAGGATATTGGTAGGAAAAAAGACCTTTCAGAGAGTAATTCCTACCGTGAATGGAGTATACTATAAAGCCACATGGCTGTCTCACTCACTCACTGACATTAATGTTTACCCACTTCCAGATGAGCTAGAAACTTGAAATTTGGCAAACTTATAGCTTCTAGCCTGTAAATGACGGGAAAATTCAAAAAAATTAAACATTTTAATTTATTACCCCCCCAAAAATTAAAAATATCGGAGCAACTTTAAAGTCGGTGCGGTATATACAATACAATACCGGTAACTTTAAGTTGTTACGTTCAAAACAACGCTAGAATTACATTAGTTTACATCCACTTGCAAATAAAACTAACTGGGGGTTTGGAGGTGGAGCCCCCAACGAGCAAAGCTAGTTTTATTATACAGGTCTGTTGTAGATATTTTACAAAATAATGTATTAATAGCCCACCACATGCCCATTAACGCTGTGATAGTCGGCTAGAAATAATACATTTACACGAACATTATTGCATGTGGATAGTTTCTGATCAAACATTAATGAAGATAAAGAGTTAATAGATGTTCCTAATACAGAAAATTGTTGAAATATTAAATGATATTTGGATAAAAACTGCATTGAAAAGGCCATTTTTGACCATTTTAGAATGTCTTCAGGGCCTGCTATGATGCACGTTCTTAATATTGCTACTTGCAATTTTTGCCCAATACATAATTTCCTAATTGTATTAAATAGTAAAAACAAGGTTAAATTTAATTTAATATTTTTTTTATTAAAAAATAACTTATATAGATAGTCCTATTCCAGCGCCTTCAATAGGGGTTGAAGGGGAAATAAAAACATTAATAGTTTGAATGAAGACTACTCTTTATTTATAATTAATATCGAGTAACGAGCTATGTAGGAGGGTGTGAAGATCACAGCATCTCAGATATTTCATGATCATAGTAAAATGTACCGTCAGCCAAGACAAACAGATCTGACGTTCGGATGATTTGATTGGAGTTCTCTTTTAATCGGGGATGTTGAGTTCCTCCACGGAGATAATTAGTCCGATAGCAATGGTCGAGTTCCTCCACGACACCTCAAGGAGGGGGATCTTCGCACACTAAGTTACAAAATTAAATAAGAATGAAATTCGTTAACGCATGAAAGGTTAGGTTAAGTTAGGTTGGTTAGTAACCGTGAGCATATGTAGAAATTAACCAACTATACTTATAATCCATTCCTTCAGGTGTCGTGAAGGAACTCAACCTCGCCACCAAAGTGAAGTAATTAGATCCCCTCTACCTCCTCCCAACCCTCCAAGTGGAGGAACTCGACCATAGAATTAAGTGACCTTTATGGAAAAGGGGATTAAATCAGCTTTCGTGGTGGAACTCAAACACGCCCCTTTTAATTGAGGTTTCATTTGGTTACCATTTTATACTTAAAATATAATTAGGTTTAAATTTCACACATCTTTTTTTTAACTATGAGGTTAAATTAATTTCCAATTTTTAAATTTATAGAAAAAAAATCTATGTCTTGGTGGCTCCCTCCCCATTTTTACAGCTCTGTTGCTAACTAAGAAGTTAAGC
Source organism: Timema podura (assembly GCA_033556935.1). Taxonomy (NCBI): domain Eukaryota; kingdom Metazoa; phylum Arthropoda; class Insecta; order Phasmatodea; family Timematidae; genus Timema; species Timema podura. The sequence goes on along the minus strand of JAVRXN010000010.1, from coordinate 129,870,606 downwards.
TGCAAAGTAAATATTATTATTATTAACACATTTTTTTCATTTATTCAAGGTATTTAACGTGCACTTTCTGACTCAAATGATTATATATTAACACGATAATTTCTAGGAGCGAGCGTGAAAGGGGCTACCTATTTTGCCGGGAAGGATATTTTAACATATCTTCCAGTTTTCTTTCACATGCCACAATCGACATGGGACCAACGGCTTTAGTTCCCTCCGAAGGAAGTTGTGCTACAGATTCTTATCACTCAAGAAATATCCGTTGACCCCGGTTGGGTTTGAACCAACGAGCATCGGGTCGTGAGGTGACCCCAAAACCACCTAGGGCGTATTAACAAAAATACGTTGTACTAGCAGTTTTAGTGCTGAAATTGACTTCTTTACATACCCACTGTAAGAAGCACTTTTTGACCAAATTCAGTACACTACAATACAATTTAGTGGTTAATTAATGAAAGATTTTTGTAAAATTTTGTTTTTTTGAAGATAGCTCTAACGATTTGATTTAGAATTTGTATCAGGGTACTATTTTACATTATCAATAATAATGTATCTTTATTTATTTAAAATAAATTAATTTAATGGTAGTTTATTTACAACAAATTATAGAAAATTTGAATTTTTTTGAAACTCGACTAGGCCTATGAAGATTGAATTCAAAATGGGAATCTCTTATGATAAAACCCGCCTCGGTGGCGTAGTTGGCTAACGCGCTAGTCGTGTTGAGCTCGATCACCGAGGACGGGGAGATCGAGGTCCGAATCTCGGTCGGGTGAACTGGGGGTGGTTTTTTCTCAAATGCGGGTTCACTTCCTCTAAATTCAAACCCCCCAATTCCTAATCCATTAGCGTAATTAGTACTTAAGCGTATAACCCGAACGGGTAGTAAGACGCGGTGCTAAGTATTATTATTATTATCTTATGATAAATACGAATAAATTAGTTTTATTATTACAAACAACAAGTAATTTTAGGGTAGTTAACTGATAATTTATTTTTGAAAAAAAGAGAGAGAGAGCAATTATTGTAACTAACAAGATGATTGATGTGTTTGATTTTATGAGGAAAACATATTTAAGAATAGTTTACTAAAAACCTATTTTTGAAAATTATGTTTGGTGTCATAATACACAATGAGATAGTTTGTGCGATTGTAACGTACTTTTTTTTAACTATATAGATTTCACAGTAACAATATATTACATTTTCCATAATATATTGATTAAAAAATGAGAGTCCCACCCTCTTTATGTATCAAGGTTACATTATACAAAATACAACCGGGACACGAATTTTAAGTCTCTCCTTAGTCGTATGCAACCCTTGCTCTGGTCCTGATTGATATCATTATTTCAATACAGGTTTCCCTAATGGATTCAGTACGAGAAATACATCGTCCGTGCAGCAAGTAAGCAATCAAGTAAACAGTCATGCCTGTTGGTATAATATGTCTCGACCCGCCCAATGGAGTCAACTCGCCGGTCTAGCAAGCTTGGCGCTCCCAACCGCTTCCCTTCTGTACTAGGCTCGTCTATTGATCGCTCGCAGGCTCTAGCTGCATATTTACAACCCCTTCAACGGGTCAGCCAAAAAAACTGTGTGTTGACTTACCCCTCATACCCCCAAAAATCAACACACCCCATAATATCCGGAAAAAACCTTTACAACAATTAAATAAAATACGTGGAAAATAATGAAGGCTTTATATTATTTTTTTCGTCATGCAAACGTTAAGAAAGGGTTGACAAATATATAAATAATCGTACAAGTGCTTTTATTTAAATTTACCTCCTTCTTCTACCACAGGTAGTTCGACTTCTTCAGCAGCTCCTCGAAGAATTAAAGAGAAAAGCACACTAAAGGTGACGCAGAATATAATTTGTTTCATTTTGAAACAAAACGTCAAAACTCACTTAACTATTTTTTTTTTAATCTTCACATTTTAAATTTAAAGTAAATGTTCGAATTCCTAACGTTAACAATGAAAGTCAAGTGTTTGTGTCTTTTCAGATGATTACTCTAAAAAAACAACATATTTATAAGTTAATTCTATATAGAATATAGGAGAATATATTATATAACAAGTTTTGTTTGCTTGTACAGATTTCACACTCGGCAACATCGATAAAAAAAAGTTTCGTCAAAAAAAAAAAAATCAAACCGTACCGTCCTAATAAACACTATACGTCTACTTCGAGTCGCCCCGCCGCGCCGACTAAATCTATTTAGCTTTCTGCCCAATGCTGTTCTACTATTCAACTATCCACACGTCTACCACCCTGAACTACACCTTTTCGTCTTTTGGCTCATTCGCTCTTATTGCTCCAAAACCCGTTGGAACCAGACTATCGCGAGATGTTTGACAACACGCTACCATCTAGCGACGTTTCAGCGTACTAGTTCCACGAGATAGCTTCTAGATATACTTTATCTCGACCTATCGAAGAGAGAATTATCGTGGTCGTAAAAAAAATATATATATATATTGAACTCTAGATTTTGATAAATATCGATGTTTCATGACCCGATTGAAACTGAAAAGAGGGTTTTTCACTTTGTCGTCTATCTTGATCTGGGCCCAGGGACACACCCATGGGGGGAGAGGGGGGGGGGGACTGAGGCCATCCCCCAAAAAATTAAGAATATTACAAAAATATGATAAGCACTATGTTCAGTCAATCAATTATATTTTGTTTAGCTATATTAATATAAAACAAATAATTTTGTGCAGTAATTAGGGCTTCTCAAAGGAATACTTTTTTCTGTTGATATTATATTTTACTGTAAATTTTCACTTAAATAAAAACTGGACCTGTGAAACCGTAATATTTTCTAGAAATGGTTAAAGTCTTTACTCTCTGTACATAAAGTTTTGACGTGGGGGACAGTAATTGAAATTATTATTGTAGAACAATTATGTAAAGACTATTGTATCAGGAAGAGGGGAAGGGGTAATATATATTATTATACACCCCACCCCCAACAACTGCAAATCCTGGGTGTGAAGAAGAATGTGTAAACACAGACCTATTAACCAGTGGCGTACACAGTGACATAGGGTAGGCCGAGGATCCGATTTTGGTACAAATTAGATTAAATATTACCATTTGCATCCTTTGAAATCAAAATTTGGACCCCCACTTTTTAGGGGGCACCGCTGATTTTCTATCTTTCTTATTTCTCTACTTCGAATCAAATTTCCAAATATTACAGTAATTGAAATATAATGGTGCAGTTATGAAAATTGTTATGTAAAAAGCCCCCCTCCCCAAGCTCAAAATCCTAGGTGCGCCCCTGTCTGGGTCTAGGTCCGAAAATATTTTACCAATCGGGCTAAAACTTGGTATCAGTGTTTTCCTAATGCTCCCCCAAAGAGGTTTTGGAATTATATATCTAACCCTAAAACTAAAGGTAGTTTACTTGTAAGCACAAAGAGAGAAAAATCAATTTTCTCAAAATCCGCTCAAGCGATTTTAATTAAATTTTGTATCTAGATATTGTTTAACAAACATTACAATTTACAAACAAAAGGGCAACTCTCATTTTACCATGAAAATAACTTTAAGGGTACTTTACACAAGCGGAGATTTCCATTGTTGGTCATATCTCCGTAACTATTCATCTTTTATTTGAAATACAGTACACGGTATGTTTTTTAATATAAAAACAATAATATGGGTGCTATAAGCACCCCCCCCCCTTCCCATTTAATTGATGTATGTATTCAGGCGTGGATTCAGGGGGGTCAAAGGGTCAGTTAACCCCCCTGTGAAAGTTAGAAAATTAATACAAAAAACAAAATTAAAGTTCACATTTTAGAAAGAAAATACAACACAGATAAATTATACATTTTTTTATATTTTTACTTGCAGACACCTCTTAAGCCGGGTCCACACGTGCATTATTCGTCCACGATTATTCAATGTTCGATATGACTCACGCAAGTGTGGAAAAATATTAATTTTCATGTACGAATATTTGTCGTGCATAGCGAGTAAAGAAAATTGTTCCGCATAAAGACGGTGACTACCACACATCAAAGAAGACTAATAATCGCCTGAGAGCAGTTCATCCACGAATACCGAATATAGAGTATGTGTGAACGGTAGAAACAGCGGAACTGTGGGGGACTCTGCCCCCTGGAAATAATTTACCCCTCCCTGGAATAAATTCCCTCTCTAGATAAATTTCAAATCCTCCAATATTATCGAATATGAAGCTGAAAGATGGCCTTATATCGAACTCCAAAAGACTTCTAGATGCATTCTACTGTCAAAAATTTGCCGGAGAAGACCGCATCAAATAACTATTAGACTAGAGGCATCTAACTGGCACAAAAAGTCAGGGGAGGAAAGCTCTAAATAGCTTCTTAGATTATGCAAATTTCAAAAATGTCTAAGGGAGGACAACTCCAAATAGCTTCTAAATGTCATTTTGAAGAATTTTCAGGCGAGGATCACTCCATATAGCCTGGTTTCTGAAATAATTCAATTTTCAAAATTTAGTCGGTGGAGTAACATTTCAAAGATTATCTTCTAGAGGTATCTAACTATCGTAAACATTTAAGGTGAGGATCACTCTAAATAGCTTCAAGGGGCATCCAAATTTCAAAAATTTCTAGGTGAGGAACACTTTAAATGATTTTTAAAATAATCTAATTTAAAAAAAATCAAGGTGAAAACTACCCATAGCTCCTAAAGTGAACCATTTTTCAAAAAAATTGCTGGAGGAAGGCCACTCCAAATAATTTATAAAAACTATCTGATTTTAACAAAATTGGAGAGGATGACCATGGTTTAAAATATACATAAAATTAAATATGAATGATAAACCATAAAATGGCTTTAAACATTATTATTATTATTATTAGCACCAAGTCTTACTACCCGTTCGGGTTATACACACTTACACTAATGTGCAATGGTAGGGTGATTGTGAGATGAAATGGAGGACCTACAGTTTAACGTGGAATCCGAACCACGGTAGAGGCCTGGCATTCCACACATTCACAAGTTGTGATTAATACACGTCTTGTCAGAGGTGAAGGAAGGGTTTGTCAATCAGACAAATCTGTGCCGGGACCGAGGATTGAACCCTGGACCCGGCTTTAAACAGAAATATAACATTGTAAGTAACTATGTTATTTATAATTATGGCCCCCCTATGAAAATAATCTGGATCCGCCCCTGTATGTATTTACCGTACTTTTCTGAACCGACTGATTATATCAGTACACGACTTATTAACAAACTTAAATCTAGAACAGACACAACATCCTCTTCATAATTCCAATCATTACTCAAATTCGTTCACTGT
>JAVRXN010000010.1:129805256-129865190 GCA_033556935.1 Timema podura | reverse complement strand
GGTGAGACAGGCTCTTAAGACGTCTGGTTCTAGCTGTATTACCTACCAAAGTTTGGTGTTATCTGTGGAGTGAGACGGACTCTTAAGACGTCTAGTTCTAGCTGTATTACCTACCTAAGTTAGGTGTTATCTGTGGAGTGAGACGGGCTCTTAAGACGTCTTGTTCTAGCTGTATTACCTACCTAAGTTAGGTGCTATCTGTGGGGTAAGACGGGATTTTTAAGACGTGTTTGACAATCCCTTTTGTTCAGACGTAGCTTGTTATACAAACCACATACATCAGGGAACAAACGTATCAGATATCAATATTCATCCAAACTGAACTCAATTTATATGTTAATGTCCACCATCTTGGATTTTTCAGGCTTAGGATATTTTTCATAAAGCATCCTCCATAGCGTTCATACCAAATTTAAGCTCTTTGGGGCATCAATAAGTTGACATTTTATTAAAATTCATAATAGTCGATTTCATTTTTGAGTTAGAGAAAGCTTTGATTTAATAAAAGTGAAAGCTAAAAACCTTTATCTAACAGTAAAAATAGTTTAGTTTAAAAAAAAGGACATCAATTTTTAAGAAATGCCCTTCAAGTAGACGGCAATCTTCATAGCCTTGTCTTAAAGAAATCGTTCTTACGAGCAGATACTTTGACACAAATATTCTTAGCCTGAGCTCAATTTTTTAGGCGGATGGCCAGATAAGCGAAGGCCGAGGTTCTTTGGCAAGAGGCTGAATGCAAATACAATATTAGCCGTTCCTTCTGTGGGACCTATTATTCTAATATTCTGTATCAACACCCCAAATAGCACTTTACATACATTTAGGTAGGTAATACAGCTAGATCCAGACGTCTTAAGAGCCCGTCTCACCCCACAGATAACACCTAACTTAGGTAGGTAATACAGCTAGAACCAGACGTCTTAAGAGCCCGTCTCACCCCACAGATAACACCTAACTTAGGTAGGTAATACAGCTAGAACCAGATGTCTTAAGAGCGCGTCTCACCCCACAGATAACACCTAACTTAGGTAGGTAATACAGCTAGAACCAGATGTCTTAAGAGCCCGTCTCACCCCACAGATAACACCTAACTTAGGTAGGTAATACAGCTAGAACCAGACGTCTTATGAGTCCGTCTCACCCCACAGATAACACCTAACTTAGGTAGGTAATACAGCTAGAACCAGATGTCTTAAGAGCCCGTCTCACCCCACAGATAACACCTAACTTAGGTAGGTAATACAGCTAGAACCAGACGTCTTAAGAGCCCGTCTCACCCCACAGATAACACCTAACTTAGGTAGGTAATACAGCTAGAACCAGACGTCTTAAGAGCCCGTCTCACCCACAGATAACACCTAACTTAGGTAGGTAATACAGCTAGAACCAGATGTCTTAAGAGCCCGTCTCACCCCACAGATAACACCTAACTTAGGTAGGCAATACAGCTAGAACCAGACGTCTTAAGAGCCTGTCTCACCCCACAGATAACACCTAACTTAGGTAGGTAATACAGCTCAAACCAGACGTCTTAAGAGCCCGTCTCACCCCACAGATAACACCTAACTTAGGTAGGTAATACAGCTCAAACCAGACACATCACCAGAACCACTGGGGCTATATAGCCCATCTTCGGATGGGAGAAACCCCCACCCCTGAGACCTTACCGAAAACCTCCCTCCCAATCAACTTCCACCCCAGACGCAAACTGGAATCGCTGGCTATTTTAACCTAAGTACTCTGCACGGTTTTGCCAGTATCCTTTAAGTGGTGAAGTTTTCTAGACATTTCTAACTAAAGTAGTTAAATGTGAATTTAATTACAACGTGTACATCGATACTAAATTGTTTCCTGTGTACACATTAATATGTTAATACAGAGGCAATCTTCCACTAACCATAGGGCTAGGAACCATACTTTTACATGGTATGCAGACAGAGCTTTAGTTGACGTTTAACATTCGGCAGATACCTTGGAAAGGTTCTATTTTTAGAACGCCCTTTAGTGTCCTCTTTAGTTTGGGACTCATTTATAATCACTAATTTAAAGCACGTGGCCCCAACTAAAGCTTCCTCAGGTTTTAAAAAAAAATAAATTATTCTTCCTTGACTTTTCTTGGAAACTTCCACTGGTAGAGAGAACTCTCAGCAAGATATTTATAATCTATATACAAATTACTTTAATTGGTGAATGTATGGACATGGTGGCTACAAACGGCAGGTAAAACCTGGAAAAGTCAGGGAATTTTCTTATGTCCGGGAAATGACAGGGAATATAATCAAAAATAAGGAAAAAGTCAGGTATCTTTAATACTTTTCATTCATTTAGCACCGCGTCTTACTACCCGTTCGGTTTATACGCTTAAGTACTAATTACGCTAATGGGTTAGGAATTTGGAAGGTTGAATATAGGGGAAGTGAACCCGCATTTGCTTGGAGGGAGAGTGGAAAACCATTTAGGGAAAACCACCCCAGTTCACCCAACCGAGATTCGAACCTCGATCTCCCCGTCCTCGGAAGTCGAGCTCAACACGACCAGCGCGTTAGCTAATTACGCCACCGAGGCGGGTTTAAATACTTTTAATTCTGACCTAAACACCTAAACACCTAAACAAAAGGCAACACACTCGCAGTAGACTAGACTGCCGATGACGGGGGAGATCATGGTTTGATTCCGGTCGGGTGCACTAAGGGTGTTTCCCAACCTAAATGGTTCTCCACTCTCCTTCCAGGCAAATGCGATTTTATTACCTCTAAAATGCTTCCTTCCTCATCTCTACCCTATGAAAGAAATTATCATAATTACATGCGTATAGCCTGAACAGGTGGTAAATAAAACGGAGTAATTAAAAAAAAATCCCATTTAAACATTTTAGGATATCATTCCTTCTACCCTTCAGCTCATCCCCCCCCCAACCCAACAGATAAAATAGTTTTATATATATAAGAGTTGGGTCGATTCCTATATTTCTCGAATCCAAATTCGAATTCTTGAAAATGTACAATTTTTATTAAAATAAAAATATTAAAGTCTAGTTTATTTAGCACCTCGTATTACCCATTTGGATTATACACTTATGTACAAATTACACTAATGGGATAGGATTGAGTAATGTTGAATTTATAGGAAGTGTACCCGCATTTGCGTGGAGAGTGGCAAGCCATTTAGGAAAAACCACCCTCAGTACACCTGACTGGGATCGAACCTCTATCATTGGCAGTCTAAGCCTAACGAGAGAGTAGAGCCTTAGACCATTCGGCCACCGAAAAACACATAGATACATAAGGTCTACTTTCTATTGGACACCCCTTTGAAAAATTAGCATCCAAAGCCCTGGTGGTCGGGTTACTAACTACTTCTGATAAAATTCCAGGACACCCGATACGAGGCTGTAGTAGGATAACCTTACATGCAGGCTGGCACAGATAACTGCTTAGGGCGATATCTCGGCTATTTTTTTAAGATAGAGAAATTTTTTTTTATTACGTCACTTTATCCGTGACACGTGTCATTTTTACTTTCGCTCGACCCTAAAAGAGAGATATGTATTGTGACCGTAAAAAAAAAAATCGAATTCGAGATTTTGATGAATATCGATCGACGTTTCATGACACCTTGAAACAGAAAAAGTGGTTTTCACGATGACGTCTGTCTGTATCTTGGACTAGAGCCTAAACAATTTTAACAATCGGGTTAAAACTTTGTATCTTGGTTTTAATAAGGTTCCCCAGGGGGATTTTTGGAATTATATATCTAACCCTGAAATTAAGGGTAGTTTACTTAAGGATAAAAAGATAGAAAAATCAATTTTCACAAAATCCGCTCTAACCTCAATCGGCATGGGATCAACAGCTTTACTTACCCTCCGAAGGAAGTTGTGCAATGGATTTTTATCACTCAAGAAAAATCCATCAATGCCACCTGGGTATGAACCCATGAAAATCGGGTCCCGAGGCAGGCTTTTTACCACAGGTCCACCGAAGTAGACCTCAATTTAAAATATATAATTAATTTCTTATGGTTCGACAGATATTTGTTTTATACAAATTTTCGACTAAAAGTTTATTTATATTTTTGATACTCTTACAACTTTGTATTTCGTATCTCGAAGAGTTGAAGAGATATATTAAAATTGGAGATAATCGCTTATATAAACTAATCTCTAAGTCATTTCCCCGGGAAAAATGAGGTACACCATGTTCGATAGAATGGATTTTGAGAAAATAGCTTTTTTTCTCTTTTGGACCTCAAGTAAACTACCATAAATTTTAATTTTATGGTTGTACATCTAATTCCAAAAACACCTCTTGGGGAAAGTTATGAAAACCTTAAATACCAATTACTAGCCCAATCTGTAAAATAGTTTTGGCTCCATCCCGAGGTACAGACAGACAGACAGACATCCACATCGCTAAAACTACTTTTTGATTTCAGGGGGGTCATGAAACATCGACATTTATCAAAACCTCGAGCCCGATTTTTTTGATCATAATACTTTCTCTCTCCAATAAGGCTTATAATTATTAAATATATTTCTTAAAATTATTCTTACTCCAACCCGCTTCGATGGCCGCATGGTCTGATGCGCTCCTCTTGCAGCAGACAAGACTGCCGATGATGGGAAAATCGAGGTTAGAATCTTAGTCGGGTGGTTTCTTCAAAATGGTTTTCCACTCTCCCTCCACTCAAAAAATTGCAGGTACACTTTCTCTAAATATAATCATCCTCATCGATGACCTGGTCTAGAGGTAAGGTGTCAGACTTATGTGCTAAGGGTCCGCAGTTCAATCCTAGGTCCCGGCACAGATTTATCTGATTGCCAAACCCTTCCTTCACCTCTGACAAGATGTGTATTAATCACAACTTGTGAATGTGTGGAATGACAGTCCTCCACCGTGGTTCGGATCCCACGTTAAACTGTAGGTCCTCTATTTCATCTCACAATCACCCTACCATTACACATTAGCGTAAGTGCGTACAACCCGAACGGGTAGTAATACGCGGTGCTAATAACAATAACTTAGCCCATATATATGTTACCGTCCAAACCTGATTCCAGGACAAACTGTTTCGGACTAGTCCGAATTGATACATTCTGCCATTTATAGGATAAACCGATATAATCTGATGTTTTAAGGTAGTACTAGTTTTCATTCTTAGCTCATACGATGAATCGACCTTGGACATATTTTATCATTCAAAGTTCGCGCGCAAATGTTGTCAGATAACCTAACCTAAGCTCACCTAGCCTAACCTAAACCTAGTTTGGCCTAATCCAATTTGAGGATATACTCATTTATCCGATGAGCTAGGCCAAAATTTCAGGATTAACGAATTTAGACTAGGATGAAGCTATTAGGATGTATCAATTCGGACTTGTCCGATCTAGTTTGTCCTGTAATCGGGTTTAGATTGTAACATATACACAAATTAGTGATAGGGATAAGGAAGGTAGAATTTAGAGGAATTGTACCCTTGATTGTGTAGAGAGAAACCACCAAGGAAAAAAAAAGAACACATCATTTCACCGGATCGGTATCTGAGCCCCGACCTATCCATAACCGGTAAACCACACTAGATGTGCCTGCCATTTAGTCCGCGTGTCCACTAATGTGGGATCGATGTTCAACACACGTCTACCAACTCTTCCCAAGAGACACGGCTAACACATGTAGCTGGCAAGCTCTGCGTTTGACCTTGAGTCGGAGTTAGATGACATGCCACAAGAAAAAAAATAAAGGTCGTGTCTTTATAATTATTAGAACAAAACTTGACTATAGTAGGACTCTGATAGGAAGGAGCTTTTAAAAAAATATAAAACGTTGATATACAGTCAACGTTGATATCATTTTACTATTATTGGTTCATCCTAACTTGAGATTGGAAGTAAACAAACATTCCCGTATCACTACGCGAAGGACCTACATGATTGGTCAAACACCAGTGCAATATTTTAAACGGGAGCAACCATGTATAGTCATTATCATAGAAAAGTAGGTCATTACGAGTTTTTGTATTTTTAATGCTTTTAAATATCCTGTCTTATGTTTAACAAAACTCAGGCCAGACTCAGCAAACGCCATAAAAAGACGGGAAGCATTCAACACTCACAGCAACCATCACTTAACGCTGTCGAGATGAACTGTCGACTGATCTTTGCAGACTTGACGTTAACATGTGATAAGGACTGTACCAGGGGGGTCCCTCAACGCTGAGTCAGGAGTTTGTTGGAAATTGAATAGCGCTGGCAAAGCTTAAAGTATAATCTATAAATCAAATGAAGGGAAAATTTTAGTTATGATAATTTTCTAATGTTATTTTAAAACAGGTTTAATATAAAACAAAGGAAGGATTATTTAGTGAAAGGATACCATTTAAAGTCTGTTCAGTAGCAAATCAGGGCATAGACTTCCACGTGGCTTTGTTTACATCAGGTACTCAGCTTAGTGTGAATCAATAATAGGCTTAGAGCCGGTCTTATAACTACCGGATGAATATTGCTGTCAGGAGGTTAAAGTTAGGGACCAGATAAAGGTTATCAGCCACTTTAATATTTCAAGAGTATTATGAACTGAATTTATCTGCCGGATAGTTTATCTGTAGGATAAATATATGTTTATGCATAAAACGCAAGGTTGGTACTGTTTTTACTGGTGCGCGCATGCGTACAACCTGGCTAGTAGCTACAACGCTCAACATTATTTGTTAAATAATGGCGGCTAAATGAGTGCGAGTAAACAGATGGCGTCACGTGGGCGCAGAAGCTAGGTTGTCTTGCTAGTAGAATTTCGGTGTCTGCCAAGTTGTGGTCAATAGTTCGGTACAACGTTTACAAAATTTCATTTATTGTACTTTCATTTTGATAATTTGTTCTTATATAAATATATTATTATTATTATTATTAGCACCGCGTCTTACTACCCGTTCGGGTTATACGCACTTACGCTAATGTGTAATGGTAGGGTGATTGTGAGGTGAAATGGAGGACCTACAGTTTTAACGTGGAATCCGAACCACGGTGGAGGCCTGGCATTCCTCACATTCACAAGTTGTGATTAATACACATCTTGTCAGAGGTGAAGGAAGGGTTTGGTAATCAGATAAATCTTATATAAATATAACTCTACAAATAGCTTGTCAGTTTATATTAAAGTGTGAATTAAATGTTCTAACTTTATATATAGTTAGAGCCTAAGCCTGTGCCTACTAAACACGTGAACCAAGATTTTAACCTAAAAACAGGTTATGATAGGCTAAACATAATGAAAAACCAAGCGTCACTATGGCAACAACCATTTTAACTTTCAGATAAACTTTATCAGGTACTTAAACCTCCTGATAAAAATGTAATGGATAAATACATTTTATCTGGCAGATAAATGCTATTTGGCGGTCATAAGCCGCACTTTTAACTTATTTACCAGATAAAAATATTTATCGGTTAGATCAATATCTATCCAGGAGTCATAAGACCGGCCCTTAGAATAATGTCACGTTATAATTTATGGAGGATAAAACTATGGGCGTTTGTTAGGTTTTATAGAACAGTTTCTTGCTTCCCAATCGGTTCATATGCCTATATACTGTTTACGCTAAAGGTTTTACAGATTAGGAAGGTTATATTTAGAGGAAGTATACCCGCATTCGCGTAGAGAAAGGGTGGAAAACAATATTGGAAAAAACCGCCCTCGGTACACTTGACCAAGACTCGAACCTTGATCTCCCCATCATCGGCAGTCTAGTCTACTGTGAAAGTAGCATCTTAGACCATGCGGCCACCAAAGAAGATTCAGACCTATTTTATAATAAACATTTAAAACAAATAAATGGCGCTGCCAGGACTCATGTCCTTACGTTAGAGTATACTCCATTCACGGTAGGAATTACTCTCTGAAAGGTCATTTTTCTTACCAAAATCCTACTATATAATAGCTTTCTGGTAGGGAAAAAGGCCTTTCAGAAAAAATTCCTACGCTGAACAGATTTTATCTTGTGATTAACCCTGGATCTGGCCCTCCCTGATTATTCAGGGTCCATCATTAAATTATAAATATAATATTGTATACACATGAGTCCAAGACCTTAGTTAAGTCGGTAGATTGTCTGCCTACTCTGCTAAGGGTCCCGGGTTCGATTCTCAGCATGGCCGAAAATATATCATTGATGAAAATATGGGTTTACCCTTTCATATTGATAAATTAACGGCTGGGGACTGGATGTTGTGCCTGTCCTAGTCTTAAGGTAGATAAAAGGGCAAATGAAGCTACCACAAGCCTAGCCAGCTGGTAGTGGAAAATATACACACACACACACACACACACACACACACACACACACACACACACACACACACACACATACATTCCTAATCACGCCGTTCCCTTACGGGGTAGGCAAGAAACTGTGCATATAGCTCAAAGAACAACTTCGTACTTAATCCATCCTTACTAACTTTCTCCACACTTCCCTATCCTTGTATTCTTCCTTCGCTTCAACAACATCCATACACCGGGTCATACATGCTCGTTTATTATTAAAACTCTCAATGTTTCTCTTTTTCACACATTTGTCTACAACATTTAGTCACGTATTTCATGGCCTACCTTCTTCTTTGATCCACACACACTCTCTCTACCTTCATATATGTGCTTCGTCACTCGATCCACATTCATCCTCTCAACATGCCCAAACCAACGTAAAGGACCGGCTACTCGAGTCCGTACCACAATGGCGCGGAAGAATCGTCGAGAGAGCATTGCTCCGCACTTTTTCGGTGCGGTATGGACCGTGTAGCCACCTACCACCGGAAATAAAATGTTCGGGAGCTTCCGAACTTTGTTTTCATGGTAACCCCTAAGCACTGTAAGGATGGGCGAAACAGTGATAGTCATTTCTTTCACAGCCGTGTCACGTGTGACGCTGTAGTCATTGTTTCCAACATTACGTACAAGATAAACAATATTATATACAACAACTTATTGAACAACAAACATTCGTCTTCTTAGTTATTAGCTAACTAACTTTATTCTTCGTAATTAATAGCTAACTTAATTTTATGAAAATAGATGAAAACCTATTAAGTAAAAATAAAAATACAAAATTATTTTGTAATAGAACTCAGTCTATAAAGAATATAAAAATTGTTATAAGATACGGTGCAGCTCGTGTAGCCATCCATACCTTAAGGCACTTATTTAACATTGACTTATTGTGTTCACCTCCAAACCGCACTCCTACAGCATCCATTCGTTTCTGACTCTGTCCATACTAGTTTTTCCACATACATTCGTTAGATATCTCATTGCAACCGCATTCACCTTGCTCTTGTGTTTCTTCTGACAAACCCAAATACCAATTAAGATGTCCTCACGTACCCCAAGTTGAATAACATTGTCTTATAATATTTGACCCTAAATGCGGAATCTTGTTAATACCTGGAATCCGAAAAGGGAAGGTTTTTGGAAACTATATTTGTTAACGGTGTTACCTACTTGGAGATTTCGAAGCTATTTTGCGTGGGCTGCATCTTAACTTGACGTACCTAGGCAGTCTAAGCAGTATCACACTTAGACACCAATGTAAGAAATAGAAAGAGAGGGAAGAAAATAAGCAGTTCATCCTGTGAGGCCTCCTGTTTATATACTTATAACAGTTCCCCTCTTCCTCTGACGAGTTTACACACTCACCATACTATTTGTGCCTTGTAAACATTTACTTGCTTTTTAGAATTACGTCTTTCTTGTTTCTTATTATAGATAGATTTATGCTACCATGTAGTTTTTTAATCTAAAGTCTGTTCAGCGTAGGAATTGTTTTCTGAAAGGCCTTTTTTCCTACCAGAAAGCTATAATATAGTAGGATTTTGGTAGGAAAAAAGACCTTTCAGAGAGTAATTCCTACCGTGAATGCAGTATACATCCTTGCAGGAAGACTTCTACAGGATTTTTTTTTTGTGAAAAAAAGCATAAAGACAGAGTTGTGAGAGATTTATAAAAAAGAAGACTCGTTTACAAAAAACTATTTCAAGATTTAAAAAAATCATGTTGTGACAGTGTAAGACCATTTTTAGAATTATTTAAGAATGTGATGGATTTTGTTTCGATGTTTTATCTTTAAAACTCGCCAAATAAAAATTTAATACATTTACAGGGGAAATCCTATCTTGATTTGTCGTGACGTCACAGGTAAGCAATAACCTATATATGTTACAATATGCCAGAGTGAATTTTTTTTTCTTGTAAACTTAAATTTTTTTGAAAATTTTATTTTCTTCTGCTTTCGTCCCAAACCTTCAGCATTTCCCATGCACACGTGTTCATAAAAAACACTTGTTCCACGATGGTGTGAATTGTCCTTGCGAGCTCATGACTTGCTAATTACTAGGCTACGAATGTGGTTCAACTGTTTGTACCTGTGGGAAAAAATACAACCTCTTTTGTACTGAAACCTTATTTATTTAAATTGGCAATAATTGATTTTTGAGAAACACTAGTATATTGTGTATGCTCTGACAGATGGACCTTTCAGCTATGAACTGTCAGTGTGTTCTAGCTGACAGGACATTTCAGCTATAGACTGTCAATGTGATGTGCCAGGACCTTTCAGCTATAGACTGTCAATGTGATGTGCCAGGACCTTTCAGCTATAGACTGTCAATGTGTTCTAGGTAACAATACATTTCAGCTATAGACTGTCAATGTGTTCTAGGTAACAAGACCTTTCAGCTATAGACTGTCAATATGTTCTAGGTAACAAGACCTTTCAGCTATAGACTGTCAATGTGTTCTAGGTAACAATACCTTTCAGCTATAGACTGTCAATGTGTTCTAGGTGCCAGGACCTTTCAGCTATAGACTTTCAATGTGTTCTAGGTGCCAGGCCCGTTCAGCTATAGACTGTCAATGTGTTCTAGGTAACAATACCTTTCAGCTATTAACTATCAATGTGAATGTGAGGAATGCCAGGCCTCCACCGTGGTTCGGATTCCACGTTAAACTGTAGGTCCTCCATTTCATCTCACAATCACCCTACCATCACACATTAGCGTAAGTACGTATAACCCGAACGGGTAGTAAGACGCGGTGCTAATAATAATAATAATAATAATAATAATAATAATAATAATAATAATAATAATAATAATAACTATCAATGTGTTCTAGCTGACAGGACCTTTCAGATATGAACTGTCAATGTGTTCTGGCTGACAGGACCTTTCAGCTATAGACTGTCAATGTGTTCTAGGTGCCAATACCTTTCAGCTATAGACTGTCAATGTGTTCTAGGTGCCAATACCTTTCAGCTATAGACTGTCAATGTGTTCTAGGTGCCAATACCTTTCAGCTATGAACTGTCAATGTGTCGAAAATTATGAAAACATTTCGATTTAAGTCTGTCAGCGAGTTGTAACACTAGAGTATATTTCAGTTAAAGATTGTCAATATATTAAAACTTTGCAGAATGATTGATTTAAAGACTTGCAAATCTGCAGTGACTTGTCGTTGGAAAATTCTTCACATTCCACCTGTTAAGTTCCGAGAAGATAATTAGGCAAGACTACCGGCAATTATTTATATTTAGCTCGGAAATATCTCCTTTCTCTTGTCTTTTAGTTTCCAAGAAAGAACTTAGTTGTCTGCACAGTTGGAAAACTTTAACAGAGATATATTAACATTTTTACTTTTACCAACTTGGTTTAAGATGGGGTGCTAGTGAGCGTGAGTTTAGAGCAGTATTTTTGAAGTTTTTATAGCATAAATATTTTTGGCCAAAATAAATCAAATATTTATTCTATAGAAACATAGAGTGTAGTTTTCTGCACATGCTAATCTCAACAGTTCTTGAATATCTGTCAGATGTGTCCTGGAATTTAACGACAACTTTTTCTCTTTATTTAAAAAGTTTGTCACCAAATGCCACCATGCTCATGCCAGATATTCAAAAACTGTTGAGATTAGCACGTGCAGAAAGCTAAACTATATGTTTCTATAGAAGAAAAATTTGATTTATTTTGGCCAAATAAATGTTTATGCTATGAAAACTTTGAAAATACTGCTTTAAACTCACGCTCACTAGCACCCCATCTTAAGTTACACACAATAAATTTCTATGCATTTTAAAAACGTAAACGTTCAGCCTATGAAGAATCCAGATCTTCCCACTGGCTTACTCCATCCGCGCTGCAAGTTTCGGTCATGTTGAAACAAATTTTAACTTCATAAATCCAAACAAAAGATTACTTTTTTGTAGCACCGCGTCTTACTACCCGTTCATGTTATAAGCATTATGTACTCTTTTTTTTAGCACCGTGCCTTACTCGTTCGGGTTATACGCTTATGTACTAATTACGCTAATTGGTATTAGGGATAAAGAAAGGTTATATTTATAGGAAGTTTACCCGCATTTGCGTGCAGGGAGATTGGAAAACCATAGTTGAAAAACCACCCTCAGTACACCCGGCCGGGCTTGGAACCCCAATCTCCCTGTCCTCGCCAGTCTAGTCTATTGCGAGAGTAGCGTGTTAGACCACGTGACCACCAAAGCGGGTCATATTATGTACTAATTACGAAAGCGTGTTAGGGATGAGAGGTTGAATTTAGAGGAACCATTAAGGAAAAAACCAGCCTCAATACTCTCGACCAGGACTGGAACCCTGATCTCCCGGTCTTTGTTTAGTCTATTCTATTACGAGAGTAACGCCTTCGACCAGGGCTGGGAGCCTGTAACCTCTTTAGGGGTTCGATGCGGTCTTTTCGCAGATTTGGTCAATAACTATTATGTATCTGCATTGTTTTTAAAATTTTCATTCTAAAAAGAGGTGCATTTTATCTAATTAAAACCTGCTTCGGTGGCTTAACTGTCTAAGGAGTCACTCTCGTGTTAGACTAGACTGCCGATGACAAGGAGATCGGGGTTCTAAGCCCGGTCGGGTGTACTGGGGGGTGGTTTTCCCTTATTGGTTCCTCTAAATGCAACTTTCCTCGTCTCTAACCCATTACCGTAATTAGTACATATGTGTATAATCTGAACATGTAGCAAGAAGACACGATGATAAAGAGCTAATTAAAATCGTTATTTTGAGCCAAATTAACTGCTCTTATTGCTCCATCTATCCATGGTTGGTGCACTATCATATTATTAAAGACCAATACGAGCCCTCGGCGTGACGTCAGCTTGAATTAGCTCCTCACATGTGTTGCTAGTCTAGGAGTCAGATAAAGTAATTAAATATTCACCATTATTCTTATAACCGTTCCGAGCAGCCACAAAAACATCGCAATGTATTAATGTCACTTTTCTTCTACTGAATCATCTACTTTTTTCGTACCTATTCATTATCATCAATTGTTTCCAGCCTGTGTCCGTGTCAGTTTAGTAAAATTCTTCTTTCTTCCTCTATCCTCCCACCATTCTTCCTCCTTTAATCACTTCCATTATTCTCCTCTCATTTGCACGTTTTCTGTTATCTGCTCCTCCCATCTCTTTCTTCATACCTAAAGTATTTTTTTAAATAAAACATTATCCAAAATCAAATACGTGTTTATTTTAATAATTCGTTTCGACCTTGTTCATTGTTCTCGTTGTAAAGTAAAAGAAGAGGCTTTCAGTTCTCGAGCCTTGAGATGATCGAGATATCCGCACCTCAAGAGAAACGAACTGGAGGGCTCCAGCCAACTGGAAGGAGGTTTAGGAGCTCATAGCCCCTCGGAGGTATCCAAGGGCTACGAAAAGGTCCCCCGCAAGGTTGGGTGTGTTCTGGCAAAGTTCACTTCACATTAAATGTGTAGCCATTGTCAAAAAGTTCCCCAACACCGTGCCTTAGACCATGCTGCCACCGATCCAGGTGTAAATATAATTATTAATTGGGGCATTTAAAGTAAACTTTCTAAATACATATTATATCCTCACATGACTTACAAACTAACTTAACTTGGGACAGTAAATCTAAAACTAGACACACACCTAGTGCCGAACCTATATAGAAAAATGTAAATCCCTTATTTAGAGCCATCAGGAATCGAACCAATTTCTTCAGTTCACCAAGCGCAACATTAACGGTCTGGGGTCTGGCTGCTGTGTCTGCCCTTGAAAATATGCCCTAGGTTAATTCGCTAATAGCCAGTAAATTAGCTACAAAGCGCACTAACAATTCAGTTCCGGGAACAGGACAAACCCATACGCACAATGTGACGTGGGTGTCGTGACGTCACATCCGTCCGTATCCATAGCAACGCTCCCTAGCAACCAATGGTGGAAAGGAGTGATAGTATGTATATAGTGCCAACAATGGGAGCAGCTTAAGACGAGAAATATATATATATATTTTAAAATGAGATAAGTCATTCAATGGGAGGTGTTCGCTTGGGCTAACTATTGTAAATATATCAATAAAACGCATAGTACAAGAGTATTCACAATCGTGACTGGATACAAAACCTGTTGGGAGCTTCGAACTGCGCATGCGTAACATTTCGCAACGCCCAATGAGACGCGTAAACAAAAGAGGGTCTATTTCAACTCTGAAGTGAGGTTACGTTTTGTTTCTATCAGGGCTGTGGAGTCGGTACGTCAGACTTTCGAATCCCGACTCCTTCATAAATGGCTAATGAATATAAATTAGTAATAACAAATTTACTGTAGTAAAATTCTCAGATATAGATGACTTCATGGGAAGCTTCTTTGCCATTGTGACTTAATATTTGAATAGTTATGCCAATAAAAATTACAAATATTGGTTCTAAAATTTAAAAAGTATAGAATTAAAATTATATATGTATTATATATTGCAGTTGTGATTGAGTTACCGAGACCTATAAAGCCATTTCCTCCACTGCTGACGTCACTTTGTGTCCAGGTAGGGGTAGTTTAAATACATGTCCTCTCACTGGCTATTGATTTCTAGCTATTTTAAAATATTTTCTCTCTTCGTGTTTTTCATTCCTTGATCGACAAACAATTACCTGTCTTATTATATTTTGGTCTTAGTGAATCCTTGTTCCCTCTAAGATTTACATTTGTAAATGATGTAATTTTTGTAAATAAAAAAATTGGATGGATAAGTGTAATAATTTAGGAGGAAGGATCGATTTATGGCTTAGGTGTCTGATAAATACTTTGTTAAAGGTCGTGCTTTGAAAAATGGAAACCAACTTTATTGCTCCTAGCATTTAATGGCAAATTCTTGGTAAAAAGTAAGTGCTAAACATCTTTGTTTCAGTTTTGATAAATTTCTTAAGGTGGGAATGTATTAAACGCCAGTTAAGGTCAGTATTTTTGCAGTTTTTATAAAAAAAACTTTTTTTGGTCAAAATAAATAAATAAAATCTCGCTTCAGTAGAAACATAAAAGTTTAATTTTCTTCACATGGCAATATCAACAATTGTTGAATATCTTTCAAAGGTGTCTTGGAATTTAACGACAACTTTTTCTCTTTATTTAAAAAGTTTATCATCAACATATGCTCAAGACACATAGTCAGAAATAACTATGGAAACAACCCGCCTCGGTGGCGCAGTTAGCTAACGTGCTAGTTTCGTGTTGAGCTAGACTGCAGAGGACGGGGAGATCAAGGTTCGAATCTCGGTCGGGTGAACTGGGGGTGGTTTTCCATTCTCCTTCCGCACAAATGCGGATTCACTTCTTCTATATTCAACCTTCCCAATTCCTAAACCATTAGCGTAATTAGTACTTAAGCGTATAACTCGAACGGGTAGTAAGACGCGGTGCTAAATAAATAAATAAAATATTATGGACAGCGACTTTTCGTGAACAGTTTAATCACGAAATGTTTGAAAAATCCATTTCAAAAGGTTCAAAACTTGTTTTAAGATAAAGTAATCATTATTACATATTTTTTTGAGCTCATAAAATAAAATGATAAAGGTATTTATACACGAAATCTAAATTTTCTCACACATGGATGGAGGTTGGGAAGCGAGAGGAACTATTTCGAAGAAAAATATAAATTATGGTTGGTTTTGTCTAATGATTCTCTGAACATGGAATGTAAAGTGTCAATCATTGCTAAACGGAGACGTAGCTGGCAGTATCAATGCCCAGGTCAAACAGAAAGATTTGAGCCTTCCCCAAGACACAATGGAACAGATGACAGTGTCAAATTATACTAAAGTCTGTTCAGCGTAGGAATTGTTTTCTGAAAGGCCTTTTTCCCTACCAGAAATATATTATATAGTAGGATAGTGGTAGGAAAAAAGACCTTTCAGAGAGTAATTCCTACCGTGAATGGAGTATACTATAAAGCCACATGGCTGTCTCACTCACTCACTGACATTAATGTTTACCAACTTCCAGATGAGCTAGAAACTTGAGATTTGGAAAACTTATAGCTTCTAGCCTGTAAATGACGGGAAAATTCAAAAAAATTAAACATTTTAATTTATTACCCCCCCAAAAATTAAAAATGACGGAGCAACTTTAAAGTCGGTGCGGTATATACAATACAATACCGGTAATTTTAAGTTGTTACGTTCAAAACAACGCTGGAATTACATTAGTCTACATCCACTTGCAAATAAAACTAACTGGGGGTTTGGAGGTGGAGCCCCCAACGAGCAAAGCTAGTTTTATTATGCAGGTCTGTTGTAGATATTTTACAAAATAATGTATTAATAGCCCACCACATGCCCATTAACGCTGTGATAGTCGGCTAGAAATAATACATTTACACGAACATTATTGCATGTGGATAGTTTCTGATTAAACATTAATGGAGATAAAGAGTTAATAGATGTTCCTAATACAGAAAATTGTTGAAATATTAAATGATATTTGGATAAAAACTGCATTGAAAAGGCCATTTTTGACCATTTTAGAATGTCTTCAGGGCCTGCTATGATGCACGTTCTTAATATTGCTACTTGCAATTTTTGCCCAATACATAATTTCCTAATTGTATTAAATAGTAAAAACAAGGTTAAATTTAATTTAATATTTTTTTTATTAAAAAATAACTTATATAGATAGTCCTATTCCAGCGCCTTCAATAGGGGTTGAAGGGGAAATAAAAACATTAATAGTTTGAATGAAGACTACTCTTTATTTATAATTAATATCGAGTAACGAGCTATGTAGGAGGGTGTGAAGGTCTGAGAATATCAGATATTTCATGATCATAGTAAAATGTACCGTCAGCCAAGACAAACAGATCTGACGTTCGGATGATTTGATTGGAGTTCTCTTTTAATCGGGGATGTTGAGTTCCTCCACGGAGATAATTAGTCCGATAGCAATGGTCGAGTTCCTCCACGACACCTCAAGGAGGGGGATCTTCGCACACTAAGTTACAAAATTAAATAAGAATGAAATTCGTTAACGCATGAAAGGTTAGGTTAAGTTAGGTTGGTTAGTAACCGTGAGCATATGTAGAAATTAACCAACTATACTTATAATCCATTCCTTCAGGTGTCGTGAAGGAACTCAACCTCGCCACCAAAGTGAAGTAATTAGATCCCTCTACCTCCTCCCAACCCTCCAAGTGGAGGAACTCGACCATAGAATTAAGTGACCTTTATGGAAAAGGGGATTAAATCAGCTTTCGTGGTGGAACTCAAACACGCCCCTTTTAATTGAGGTTTCATTTGGTTACCATTTTATACTTAAAATATAATTAGGTTTAAATTTCACACATCTTTTATTTTAACTATGTGGTTAAATTAATTGCCCATTTTTAAATTTATAGAAAAATCTGTCCTGATGGCTCCCTCCCCCTTTTTACAGCTCTGTTGCTAGCTAAGAAGTTAAGCTGCAAAGTAAATATTATTATTATTATTAACAAATTTTTTTCATTTATTATAGGTATTTAACGTGCACTTTCTGACTCAAATGATTATATAAGAACACGATAATTTCTAGGAGCGAGCGCGAAAGGGGCTACCTATTTTGCCGGGAAGGATATTTTAACATATCTTCCAGTTTTCTTTCACATGCCACAATCGACATGGGACCAACGGCTTTAGTTCCCTCCGAAGGAAGTTGTGCTACAGATTCTTATCACTCAAGAAATATCCGTTGACCCCGGTTGGGTTTGAACCAACGAGCATCGGGTCGTGAGGTGACCCCAAAACCACCTAGGGCGTATTAACAAAAATACGTTGTACTAGCAGTTTTAGTGCTGAAATTGACTTCTTTACATACCCACTGTAAGAAGCACTTTTTGACCAAATTCAGTACACTATAATACAATTTAGTGGTTAATTAATGAAAGATTTTTGTAAAATTTTGTTTTTTTGAAGATAGCTCTAACGATTTGATTTAGAATTTGTATCGGGGTACTATTTTACATTATCAATAATAATGTATCTTTATTTATTTAAAATAAATTAATTTAATGGTAGTTTACTTACAACAAATTATAGAAAATTTGAATTTTTTTGAAACTCGACTAGGCCTATGAAGATTGAATTCAAAATGGGAATCTCTTATAATAAATACGAATAAATTAGTTTTATTTTTACAAACAAGTAATTTTAGGGTAGTTAACTGATAAGATAATTTATTTTTGAAAAAAGAGAGAGAGAGCAATTATTGTGAATAACAAGATGATTGATGTGTTTGATTTTATGAGGAAAACATATTTAAGAATAGTTTACTAAAAACCTATTTTTGAAAATTATTTTTGGTGCCATAATACACAATGAGATAGTTTGTGCGATTGTAACGTACTTTTTTTTTAACTACATAGATTTCACAGTAACAATATATTACATTTTCCATAATATATTGATTAAAAAATGAGAGTCCCACCCTCTTTATGTATCAAGGTTACATTATACAAAATACAACCGGGACACGAATTTTAAGTCTCTCCTTAGTCGTATGCAACCCTTGCTCTGGTCCTGATTGATATCATTATTTCAATACAGGTTTCCCTAATGGATTCAGTACGAGAAATACATCGTCCGTGCAGCAAGTAAGCAATCAAGTAAACAGTCATGCCTGTTGGTATAATATGTCTCGACCCGCCCAATGGAGTCAACTCGCCGGTCTAGCAAGCTTGGCGCTCCCAATCGCTTCCCTTCTGTACTAGGCTCGTCTATTGATCGCTCGCAGGCACTAGCTGCATATTTACAACCCCTTCAACGGGTCAGCCAAAAAAACTGTGTTGACTTACCCCTCATACCCCCAAAAATCAACACACCCCATAATATCCGGAAAAAACCTTTACAACAATTAAATAAAATACGTGGAAAATAATGAAGGCTTTATATTATTTTTTTTTGTCATGCAAACGTTAAGAAAGGGTTGACAAATATATAAATAATCGTACAAGTGCTTTTATTTAAATTTACCTCCTTCTTCTACCACAGGTAGTTCGACTTCTTCAGCAGCTCCTCGAAGAATTAAAGAGAAAAGCACACTAAAGGTGACGCCGAATATAATTTGTTTCATTTTGAAACAAAACGTCAAAACTCACTTAACTATTTTTTTTTAATCTTCACATTTTAAATTTAAAGTAAATGTTCGAATTCTTAACGTTAACAATGAAAGTCAAGTGTTTGTGTCTTTTCAGATGATTACTCTAAAAAAACAACATATTTATAAGTTAATTCTATATAGAATATAGGAGAATATATTATATAACAAGTTTTGTTTGCTTGTACAGATTTCACACTCGGCAACATCGATAAAAAAAAGTTTCGTCAAAAAAAAATCAAACCGTACCGTCCTAATAAACACTATACGTCTACTTCGAGTCGCCCCGCCGCGCCGACTAAATCTATTTAGCTTTCTGCCCAATGCTGTTCTACTATTCAACTATCCACACGTCTACCACCCTGAACTACACCTTTTCGTCTTTTGGCTCATTCGCTCTTATTGCTCCAAAACCCGTTGGAACCAGACTATCGCGAGATGTTTGACAACACGCTACCATCTAGCGACGTTTCAGCGTACTAGTTCCACGAGATAGCTTCTAGATATACTTTATCTCGACCTATCGAAGAGAGAATTATCGTGGTCGTAAAAAGAATTTATATATATTGAACTTTAGATTTTGATAAATATCGATGTTTCATGACCCGATTGAAACTGAAAAGATGGTTTTCACGTTGTCGCCTATCTTTATCTGGGCCCAGGGACACACCCATGGTGGGAGAGGGGGTTGATGCCCTCCCCCAAAAAATTAAGAATATTAGAAAAATATGATAAGCACTATGTTCAATCAATCAATCATATTTTGTTTAACTATATTTAATATAAAACAAATAATTTTGTGCAGTAATTAGGGCTTTTTAAAAGTAATACTTTTTTCTGTTAATTTTATATTTAACTGTAAATTTTCACTGTGATACCGTAATATTTTCTAGAAATGGTTAAAGTATTTACTCTTTGTACGTAAAGTTTTGAAGGGTGTACAGTAATTTAAATTATTATTTTAGAGCAATTATGTAAAGACTATTGTATCAGGAAGAGGGGATGGGGTAATATATATTATTATACACCCCACCCCCAACTGCAAATCCTGGGTGTGAAGAAGAATGTGTAAACACAGACCTGTTAACCAGTGGCGTACACAGTGTCAGAGGGTAGGCCGAGGATCCGATTTTGGTACAAATTAGCTCAAATATTACCATTTGCATCCTTTGAAATCAAAATTTGGACCCCCACTTTTTAGGGGGCACCGCTGATTTTCTATCTTTCTTATTTCTCTACTTCGAATCAAATTTCCAAATATTACAGTATTTGAAATATAATGGTGCAGTTATGAAAATTATTATGTAAAAAGCCCCCCTCCCCAAGCTCAAAATCCTAGGTGCGCCCCTGTCTGGGTCTAGGTCCGAAAATATTTTACCAATCGGGCTAAAACTTGGTATCAGTGTTTTCCTAATGCTCCCCCGAAGAGGTTTTGGAATTAGATATCTAACCCTAAACAAAAGGTAGTTTACTTATAAGCACAAAGAGAGAAAAATCAATTTTCTCAAAATCCGCTCAAGCGATTTTAATTAAATTTTGTATCTAGATATTGTTTAACAAACATTACAATTTACAAACAAAAGGGCAACCCTCATTTTACCATGAAATAACTTTAAGGGTACTTTACACAAGCGGAGATTTCCATTGTTGGTCATATCTCCGTAACTATTCATCTTTTATTTGAAATACAGTACATGGTATTTTTTAATATAAAAACAATAATATGGGTGCTATAAGCACCCCCCCCCCCTTCCCATTTAATTGATGTATGTATTCAGGCGTGGATTCAGGGGGGTCAAAGGGTCAGTTAACCCCCTGTGAAAGTTAGAAAATTAATACAAAAAACAAAATTAAAGTTCAAATTTTAGAAAGAAAATACAATACAGATAAATTATACATTTTTTAATATTTTTACTTGCAGACACCTCTTAAGCCGGGTCCACACGTGCGTTATTCGTCCACGAATGTTCGATATGATTCACGCAAGTGTGGAAAAAATATTAATTTTCATGTAAGAATATTTGTCGTGCATATCGAGTAAAGAAAATTGTTCCGCATAAAAAACGGTAGACTACCACACATCAAAGAAGACTAATAATTGCCTGAGAGCAGTTCATCCACGAATACCGAATATAGAACATGTGTGGACAGCAGGGTGGCGGAACTGTGGGGGACTCTGCCCCCTGGAAATAATTTACCCCTCCCTGGAATAAATTCCCCCTCTAGATAAATTTCAAATCCTCCAATATTATCGAATATGAAGCTGAAAGATGGCCTTATATCGAACTCCAAAAGACTTCTAGATGCATTCTACTGTCAAAAATTTGCCGGAGAAGACCGCATCAAATAAATACTAGACTAGAGGCATCTAACTGGCACAAAAAGTCAGGGGAGGAAAGCTCTAAATAGCTTCTTAGGTCATTTTGAAGAATTTTCAGGCGAGGATCACTCCATATAGCCTGGTTTCTGAAATAATTCAATTATCAAAATTTTGTCGGTGGAGTAACATTTCAAAGACTATCTTCTAGAGGTATCTAACTATCGTAAACATTTAAGGTGAGGATCACTCTAAATAGCTTCGAGGGGCATCCAGATTTCAAAAATTTCTAGGTGAGGAGCACTTTAAATGATTTTTAAAAGAATCTAATTTAAAAAAAATCAAGGTGAAGACTACTCATAGCTCCTAAAGTAAACCATTTTTCAAAACATTGCTGGAGGAAGGCCACTCCAAATAATTTATAAAAACTATCTGATTTTAACAAAATTGGAGAGGATGACCACGGTTTAAAATATACATAAAATAAAATATGAATGATTAACCATAAAATGGCTTTAAACAGAAATCAAACATTGTAAGTAACTATGTTATTTATAATTATGGCCCCCCCTATGAAAATAATCTGGATCCGCCCTGTATGTATTTACCGTACTTTTCTGAACCGACTGATTATATCAGTACACGACTTATTAACAAACTTAAATCTAGAACAGACACAACATCCTCTTCATAATTCCAATCATTACTCAAATTCGTTCCTGGTTTCAGCTTCTCGTTCATGAGATACCCGAATCAACGATATAAAGAAATTAGAATTGAATGATTTCAAGCGAAAAGTCGTAAATAATCTGCGTGTGGAAACTCATTCGTGAGATTGAGGAGTGTGAGACGTAATTACACCTTCTTTTGTGTGTGTGTGTGAATTATTTATGTTTATGTTAAATTGATTTATGGTTACCATGTTTGTGTTAAATTGGTCTCTGTCTCTCATATTAATTAATGCATATGTATTTTAGCTCTAGTTTTTATATTTCATTATTTGTGTGTTTTTTATGTATTTCATTCTGTTAAAATTAATTTTAATTGTATCGGTTAAGTGTAAAAAAAGGTGCTAGCCTTAACTTTGCCATTAAAGTCGATTATTATTATTATTATTTAGCTTTTATTGTTTATTTTATTTTCTCGTGTAAATATAAGTATTTGTAAGGTACTTGTGTACTTTTCAGTGCTGGCCTGTTATAGGTCTTACGTCTGTTGGCCAGCACTTTAATAAAGGAAATTTAAATAATAATAATAATTATTAATAATAACATCCAATCCCTGGCCGTTAATTCATCACTGTGAAATAAGGAAACACACATTTTATCAATGATACTTTTTTTGGCCATGCCAGTAATCGAACCTAGGACCCCCTTGGATCAGTAGACAAAAATTATATCGAATGAGCTAAGGTGTCCAATTGGTAGATGGGTGACCTGGTGGTCTAGGGGTAAGGTGTCAGACTTCTGTGCTGAGGGTCCGGGGTTCAATCCTCGGTCCCGGCAAAGATTTATCTGATTGCCAAACCTTTCCTTCACCTCTGACAATATGTGTATTAATCATAACTTGTGAATGTGTGGAATGCCAGGCCTCCACCGTGGTTCGGATTCCACGTTAAACTGTAGGTCCTCCATTTCATCTCACAATCACCCTACCATTGCACATTAGCGTAAGTGCGTATAACCCGAACGAGTAGTAAGACGCGGTACTAATAATAATAATAATAATAATAATAATAATAATAATAATTGGTAGATATGTAAGCTTTAAGAGTGTACAGGGTGTAGAGAGTTGAACTAGAACCAGAACAATTAACCGAAATTAACAATTTTTTTAAGTGGCCAGAACCAGAATAAAAGCCCTAAAAATAATTAGCCTAAGGACCAGAACCGTAATTGGAATAAACATATATCTAGATTCATAAAGGTTCTTAAATTATTTCTTTAAATTTTATTTCATTCCCTTCTTGACTTAACTTAATCTTATTTTGAAAATAAACTAACTTTTATTTTTCTCTATCATATACCGGAACCTTAAAATGTTAACTGGAACTAGAACCAGAACCAATATATATTTCAGTTCGATTCGTTGAGTAAGATTCTTACCTTCCTAGGTTGAGTTAGTTTGTAAGTCTTGCGTTACGAAAGTCCCTGTCAAAATCCCCAGTAAAAAGGTTTAAAAGTATAGATATATAATGTAAATAATATATTTACCTGCATAAGAAACACGCAAATTCATAACACACTAGAGTCGCGATTATCCGGCTTAAAGTGGCAGCATTCCGAGTCGGATAGCGGAAAAGTCGGATAATACGGAATCCGAATGTAAATGATTTTCAGTAAGGGTTTTCCTACTTTTTAAATTTTTTTTTAACAGAACATTTAACTTTGTTTTAATATAATTTGCCCATTTTTTTTATTGCGGTTTTAAATAGAAATACAATGAGTCAATAATTGTAAAGGGACAGTAAAAATTAAACACGAAAGAAATGTTCAAAATCTTTACTAAACAGTTACTTTATTTTGGAAATGGAACATCGGCTAAAAGCAAGAACAAGTGAAAATAGAGAGCCAAATGGATTACAATATAAGTTCAGTAAATGTTTTATAGTGGATATTTACTGGTTTGTTTATTTTAAAACACACCTTGTTAACACCGGGCCGGATAATACGGATAATCGAAGGCCGAATAGTTGCGATTCTAGTGCAGAAAGATTTTTTTTTATTCTTCTCGATTGAATAATTTGAAATGACAATGTTGCCACTACATTTTTAGAAAAGTAATATTAGAAAACGATTTCCTTGACCTTTTTTTTTTAGTTATTCACAAAAGAGAGATAGGGGAAAGTTGCCTATATTGTACCACTTTTTAAATTTTAATTTTTATTTGCCATAAATACTAACCTATGATATTAAGTGTATTTTTACACAAACCTGTACTTATTTGCTGATATATTTGTACTGTTTCAAGCTCAAAAGGATGTAATTGGAAATAAATACAGCGATTTTTCTAACTGGCTGCAATCGGTACGATATAGGAAACAGGTTTCCTAAATTGTACCACCCATGTCCTAAATCGTACCACTACAGTATTTATTAGGAAGAAGCTACTAATAAAAATATAATATTATACTACATTGTAGTGTGATTATTCGGACGAAAACTAATTGGATCGGACACATTCTTAGGAGGCACTATCTTCTGCATGACATCATTGAAGGCAAGGTTGAGGGAAAGAGAAGCTTAGGAAGAAGAAGGTTTCAAATATTGGATGACTTTAGGGAAGGAAGAAAATGCTGGGAGCTAAAGGAAGAGGTGGAGGACAGGACGCATGGGCAGTCTAAGTTCACTGACAAAATAATTAATCTGTCGTGTGACAGAACACCTATTAATAATCACGGTACAGAGGTATGTTTTAGTATTTAAATGTTTATCAAAACTTTTTCTATTTGCAGTCCACACAAATAAACTGTTTTAATCCTGACTTGACCCCTGCACATCTTTCATGCACCCAGGATCAGCATACCAAACACTGCACCATGTCCTCAACAGAATGATCTTCACATACGGAACAAAACCATTCTTCTTGCTGGATTTCAATACTAACATCAGTTTGTGTTGAAATAGATGGTAGGCTTTCTCCGTTGGTTTGCAGATCTGCTTTTTCTAAATTTCTCCACACAGATGAAACATTTTTCTTAGCATTGGCTATTTCTTTTTTTATCTTGGGCTTTGCCAGTCTCAATTCATTTGTTTTGACCTTCTCTATTTTCATTTTCAACTGTTTTACTTTGGCCTGTGCCATTTGCAATTCTTTTGCTGTTTGCAAATCATTCTTGTATGGACTGCTTGCTAGCACAGTAGCTCGTTGTAGGCCTTTGTTTGTCAACCCACCTCGTTTTGACACTTTTTTTTGGGTGGGTTTGGGAATTGGTGAGATATCTTCAATTGACACATTAAGTTGAGAAGTGTTGGCTGGTCCAGCCTTTGGCTTTACTGCAACATCCGGTTGGTCATTGGTTTCATCTGCAGTAGGTGAAGTGGGTGGTCCATTGGTGACATCTTTAGTAAGTGGTGCATCTACATTGGTATCTTCTGAAGGCTCAAGATATTCAGCTGGTAAAAAGTCAGAGTCTTTAAACACATTACGGTCAACTGGCCAGACTCCACATCCACGGAATCCAATAATGGAATTCTCAACTGTCGCTGCCCTTGCAAAGGCTTCTGCCACAAGTTGAGTCACCTGGTATTGTGTAACACACAGTCCTGGATTGGTACGAAGCCATTTTTCAACCACTTGTGTGTAGAACCCTTTCAGTGGTTTAAAAAACGACTTGTCTAATGGCTGAACCCGATGCGTTGTGTGGCCAGGCAACTGCAACATAATTACTCCGGCTTCTATTGCTATATACAAAGCTTCCAAGTTCTTTGAATGTGTATTGTGGCCGTCTAGAACTAAGAGAATTTTATTAGCGTTGTTTGGTTTGACGGCAGCAATAAAATGTTTTAGCCACTGGATGAAGAGGTCACTGTTTATGTAGCCTGTTTCAGAAAGCTCAGGTGGAGCCCCAACTTTTAATTCATTAGCCATTCTCATGCGCTTAAAAATTAACATGGGAGGGACATAGTCTAAGTAGCGCTTGAGAGTTGGCTTTGAAATACCGTATTGGCGACAGCATTCATTAAAACCCATGTCCCCATTTCTATAAGCTGCGAGGGCTCGTTCCATATCCGATTCACTCCAAGCTCCATATTTTCGCTTCGTCATTCTGTAACACACACGGACACGCGCGTTATTTATGTTTATCGTGGTGTTTAATAAAAATTTGGTAAAAAATAGCAAATATGGAACAAGGAAGATTATAGGCCCCCAATTCGTACCGGTACGAATTAGGAACCCACTTGTGGTACGATTTAGGCAATATCCTGGAGCTTTAAACATAACCTTATTTATAACCTCAAACTATCGCTACGATAAGAATAAACCATAGGTTTCTTGTAGAATTGGTTATATTACAATAATATATTCATGAAAACAAGTAAAACATACCTTCGGGTTCAGTATTTCCTTAGATACAAAGTCCAAAAATTACATCCAGATCCACTGAAACTAAATAACATTAATAAAAGCGTTCAACGTGGTCATACCAGTGGAATATTTTCGCGAGCTACTTAAAACAATGGGAGGTTCAAAACATAAGCCCTAGAGCACTCTACCATAATCATTTCCCAGAAAATCAGTGGTGGTACGATTTAGGTGGTGGTACAATATAGGCAACTTTCCCCTAATAAATCACATACATGTTTTTGCATATTTTGAGCAATGAAAGAAAAAAAATCAACTCATACATACGCATGAAAACTCTTTTGAGTATCGTATAATGAGGTTATAAGTTTTGACCTCCAGACACTCATTACTTATATATGCTAGATTATAATCTCACAAAGATATCTACAAAAAAAAAACTCATACTAGACGTAACTTGAGTGACACTATATCGCACGACTATCTAGACATTTGATGAATGATGGAGAAGCTATTTTTTGTTGTTAATATAAAACATATATATGTAAACGTGTTATCTTAAAAAAAAAAAGAGTACTCATATAAAACTATATATTTATACTCATGGATATTTACACAACGCTGTCTATAAATACTTTGGAAATAATAATAACATAAATGTGAATATCGTACTATAATATTTATCATACGCTTTCACATTTTATTGTGCATCATTTCAATGACGCCTCGTTTTGAATATTTTGCTGTGAAATATTAATATTAATTTTATCTTAACGTTAACAACATTATCTAATATGAAAGTTCGATTAATTTTTCCAATTAACATGATTTGAAAATGATTAGGAAAATATAAATTGCGCTTTGCGAAACAATTAATTCGGTGATTGAGAAATATGGAGCCTTTTTGTCTGAATATTGATTAGTGGCGTAAGCAGGATTGTAAAGAAAGGGGGCTTAAGACTACCTGTCCTTTACAACATTAAAGTTTTGGTTTCAATATTTTTGTTTATTTTATATGCGCGGAGGAGGGGGGGGGATAACCCTGGATCCACCAATGGTGTAATGCTGTATGGTGCAGGGACATAGACATACAGGGAAAGATGGATAGTAGCGCTGGAAATGTGGATTTGAAGGGGAGAAAAGGATCAGAAACTAGGAAGTGTGATGACAATAATTGGAGTAAAGAGACAAATGATAGAGAAAAAAAATCAAGAAAAGAAAGACGAATTGGCCTGGACATTGGATAAGAAAGGAATGCCTGCTGAAGACTGCAATTGAAGGAATGATAAATGGTAAGAAAGGAAGAGTAAGAAAGGGATACCAGATGCTGGATTCAATCAAGGATAGTGGAAGATTCGCAAACATCAAGAGAGTGGACCAGGATCCAGAGACTTGGAGGATTATCATGACTGGACATGCTAAGAGGCAGAACTACACTTAATGATGATGAAGATCACATATAATACAAACACCTGAATATTAAATTTGTGATCTAAACACCTAAATATTAAATATCAAATATCCATAATATTCCGTATTTATTTTCTCGGTGGACACACGCCAAATAGAAAAGAAATCTGTACCAACCTCAAGTCAACAAATCTGAACTATTATTTATAAACAATTATGAAGTTTAGAATGTTAAAAGTTATAAAAAAAACTATTACCTACTAGTTAAATGTAATTTTATGGGTCATTCTTGAACATTTCATTTAATAAAATAATTTTTGTCTTGAATTTATAGTCGCAAAATGGAATTGTATGGAATATTTATTTTTCTGCATAGCATTCAACCCCCCCCCCCCTCCAGCCCGCCATTCTCCCGGGCCCCCGATGGTTCCCCAGTGATCATAGCTTCCGTTTGGTGAGAATCACTGCCTTACACCATGCGTTCACCGAGGTGGGTATTAACACCTTTAGTATTTTGTACATACTAATATTGTGTGTAGAACACTCAATAAATATATTTTAGGATTAAAAAATAATCAAGAAATTATCTGTTAACTAGATATATTTGGAAATATCTTAATTAAATCTTTGTATTTGTAACTTCAACATGATGTTCTTTTAAAGAGTAGTGAAAATATTATTTAATAATCTTGATTGCATCATTACTGTTCGTTATTAAGGTATTCACAAACTAAGATGGGGGAGGGGGCTAACCCCCCCAACCAGCATGGTATTGATCTCACTGTGGCTGGGGGAGTATTACTCCAAATGTAATGTCAGCATATTTGTTTTTTTGTAATTGCTTGTAGATTTGACTAATTAAATACGCATGATTTAAGTCACTGGTTTTAAAACATGTTTTTGAATACGTAGCACCTTATTCATAAACACTTATCTTAAGTACTTGACACTAAAAGTTTAATATTTAAAAATTAGTTTATTAATTTAAGCCCTTATACCTAGTCATACTAGTTTAAAAAACAATTTACACTACTTACAGAAGTGTGCTATTTTGACTAAAATGCTTTTTTTTTTCCATGTAAGACTAAATTTTTAGCTCAGTAAAAACCTTTATGAACTTTACATGTCATTTAAAGGTGTAAAAGCGAGCTTTGAATGGTTTTAAATATTTTTTAATTTTATTGTAAGGGTTTCTTTAGTGAAAAAAACTTTTGTTTTAGTATAAACATTTCTGGAAAATGTTCCTTCACACTTTCATTGCCATCATAACAATTTTAGCGTATTTATTGAGGTTTATTGAGAGTTTACGTATACATTATTAGAATTTCAATACAAACGGCGATGTTGATTTTATAGCAATGAAAGTTTTAAAGAAGGTCTACAACAACATTTATTTTATAGCTTAAGTTGTTTAGTCTATTGAATGTAAATGGTTTCACAATAGGAAAATATGATGTTAAAAAACAATTACATGCTCTATTGTCAAATAAAATTGATTTACAGCTCGGCAATAAAAAGGAAGAGAACGTAGGCATTGATAAAAACTCAAACTTCATATTTGATTCAAAAATGAATAAAACATAAACATTAATAAAGATAGGTAATGAAAATCTAGGATTGGTTAAAAATATCACTTTTTTTTTAGAATCAAGTCCAAATTAGGTAAAAAATTAGAGCAAAAAACAAATATAAGGCCAACACATTACTAGATAATTTTCAAGCACCACTGTGGGGAGGGGGTACGCACCCCCCCAGATTGAAAACCACTTATTTAAGCTCTTGAAACAGTCGATGGTGGTTTCTTTAAGGTCATTCGTTGATCTCTAGATTCTAACAAATACAGCAATTTTTTTATATTTGAGAACTAGCAGCGAGCTTTCCTCTTTACCTTGAGATAGGAAGTTTCGTAGTAAGGCCTGACAGCGATCGATACTTTCTCGCTGACCAAGACGGCCGCCTTAAGAAAGCCTACCCTTATTCTTGGAATTAGGCTTGCAAGGGGCAATGTCACCCAACTCCCTACACTTAGTACAGTCAAAACAACCATTTTAATGATTTAGGATTTTATGTCAATATTTAATTAAATTTTTTTAACAAATCTGGCATTTGGACATTATCTAATACAAAATGAGATAAAATAAAACTATCAAGCAAGGTATACATAAAACACGACTTTTGTTTTATTTAAACTGACATGGATCACGGTTAAAATGCTTATAAATTAAAAACTAATTATCTTTCACAGATTAAAAGAATATGACGTGTAACTAGGGTCATTATATTATGTATTTTTAAGTAAAATTAATTTTATAGTGAATAAACACTTTTTAAGAAATAAAGGTTATAAATAAAAAGTCAAACTCTTCAAAAATTAGCCCATAAGTTCCCAATCGAAATATATTTCAAAACTAATTTCCTTAGTAAATATATGCTGCTCCCCCAACCTTTAACAAAAAATTCAGTGTGCGCCATTGACGTCAAGAAATGTTATCACTTTCCACAAAGCAATGCCTACATTTGATAGATTATCGACTGATCCAGCGAGATGTTGAGCTGCAACAACTAGTTCACAGTTTCCTTACGGGAAGCTCTGTGCTCAGCAGTATGCACTGCTGCCATCTATGGAGTTTAAAATGAACAGTTAGAGTGGTACTCACCGCCCTCGTCGGTCATGACAAGCACGGTCGTACTTGGTCCTGGACCTTCAGGGTTGAATACTTGCAGAGAGACGCGATATTGGGTGTAAGTCTCCAAGTTGGTGATGGTGTGACTCTGAAATCAATAAGTTACGACTCACTTACGGACCGACAAAGGCGCAACAAGAGAGGTGTCGAAAAAAACAGCATCGTTGCTTATGTCCCGTACACACGGTGGATCTTTTTGTTCTTGATTCCGTAGATAAATTTGAAAGGGCTTGGAACGCTAATTATTCTATGTGAGGTCTAATTAAAATGTGAATATAATTTCTTCTAAAAAAAAGTAAGGAGCGTTATTAATAAGTTAATAGGGAGCTAAGACTTGAAAATATGAAGTTTAATAGTTTGTTAAGTTTACAAAAAAAATATGAATCAATATTAGTTATTATGTTTTGGAAATAATTTAACATATTCAAGAAAAAATATTAATACAATGACACAGCTAAAATGACATAAAACAAATTAAAGAAACTTTTAATAGAGAGACAATGTAAGAGATTTTAATTATATCAGTAATTAAGTGAAAATAAAGGTAAAATAAAAATGACTAAGTTAAACAAAAAAATAATTTTATTAAATCATATAAGTTATGTTTACATGAAATAATAAAAATTGTCATAAAAGTTATTGGTGATAAAAAGTCCAATTTTTCGAGAAAATTTACATTGCTTTTTACACTTTTGGTACAATCTCAAAAGTCTCTTTCTAATTCTAAAACAAATGAGTAGAAAATCCGGACATGTAATAAAGTTTTCACTGTTGCAATATAAATATTTGTTTCAAAAGAGGACAAGTTTAGTCCAAATATACCTTTCAAAACTAGACAATTCCAAAAATAAAACCTTAATTATGTTGACATATTGTTTATAATAACTGCTAAACCCATATTAAAATAATTTTGACATCTCTTAAAATCGATACAAAAAATCTATAGATACCCTATTTAAATTTGTTTTAACATATTATCATTATTTCTCCTCTCCCGTAAAATTGAGTTCAATGGACTTGTACCTATTTGAAAATAAGCATCTCATACATGGGGAAAGGGGTGTATATGTATGTAAGAATGTAAACACGTATGTAGGCCTACGTATGTTTGCCTGGATTTTTTTACTAATGGTCTTTCAGGACATTTTTAATAAAATACAAACTTATTTTGGCCTATGTTGATTTCATTTTACTATATTAATAGTATTATTATTATAGCTATTGATGATTTCTACCAAAAGTGTCAGGTGTATATGACATGAATTGACGTATGAACACGTGAAAATAGCTCTAATAACCTTTTCTACATGTCAGATATAGCCAATGGTGAGAGAATCATGGTATACGTATATGTGTGTGTATGTAAACGTATGCATATGTGGAATGGTGGATGGGTTACCCTTACTTCCTCCATGTTATTATCGTTACTACAGTCTTACTAGTAGTTCTGTGAACAGTAGACCTCCTACCTCCATGTTATTATGTTACTACAATCTTACTAGTAGTTCTGTGAACAGTAGACCTCCTACCTCCATGTTATTATCGTTACTACAGTCTTACTAGTAGTTCTGTGAACAGTAGACCTCCCTCCATGTTATTATCGTTACTACAGTCTTACTAGTAGTTCTGTGAACAGTAGACCTCCCTCCATGTTATTATCGTTACTACAGTTTTACTAGTAGTTCTGTGAACAGTAGACCTCCCTCCATGTTATTATCGTTACTACAGTCTTACTAGTAGTTCTGTGAACAGTAGACCTCCCTCCATGTTATTATCGTTACTACAGTCTTACTAGTAGTTCTGTGAACTGTAGACCTCCCTCCATGTTAATATCGTTACTACAGTCTTACTAGTACTTCTGTGAACAGTAGACCTCACTCCATGTTATTATGTTACTACAGTCTTACTAGTAGTTCTGTGAACAGTAGACCTCCCTCCATGTTACTATCGTTACTACAGTCTTACTAGTACTTCTGTGAACAGTAGACCTCACTCCATGTTATTATCGTTACTACAATCTTACTAGTAGTTCTGTAAACAGTAGACCTCCTCCATGTTATTATCGTTACTACAGTCTTACTAGTAGTTCTGTGAACAGTAGACCTCCCTCCATGTTATTATCGTTACTACAGTCTTACTAGTAGTTCTGTGAACAGTAGACCTCCCTCCATGTTATTATCGTTACTACAATCTTACTAGTAGTTCTGTGAACAGTAGACCTCCCTCCATGTTATATCGTTACTACAGTCTTACTAGTAGTTCTGTGAACAGTAGACCTCCCTTCATGTTATTTCGTTCTACAGTCTTACTAGTATTCTGTAAACAGTAGACCTCCCTCCATGTTATTATCGTTACTACAGTCTTACTAGTAGTTCTGTGAACAGTAGACCTCCCTCCATGTTATTATCGTTACTACAGTCTTACTAGTAGTCTGTGACAGTAGACCTCTATCCATGTATTATCATTACTACAGTCTTACTAGTAGTTTGTGAACAGTAGACCTCCTTCATGTAATTTCGTTACTACAGTCTTACTAGTATTCTGTGAACAGTAGACCTCCATGTTATTATCGTTACTACAGTCTTACTAGTGTTCTGTGAACAGTAGACCTCCCTCCATGTTATTATAGTTACTATAGTTTTAAGGGGTCTCTTTTGATTTCAAGTTGAAATGTTTCTTGTAATTTCTCCTTGGATTTTAAGTTTATATTTTTCCTTGCTGATCAACATAGACAGAAAATTAAATTAATAATTTATTCAGTAGTACAACATATTCGTAGAGAGTAGCCACGGTTTACGTAGTTTAGGACGTCAGTCTATATGTCTATATTTAAATAAAACACACTCTAGGCACTCGATTGTTTGCTTTTTATTTAAATTAAAATCCCTTGAGATAAGCTTTAAATGAAAAACATTTTGAGCAGCCATTATAGTTGAACGGGTAGCCAGATCGATAAACCAAGTATCTACATCGCTTACTATAGTATAAAGAAATATCTTTCCCAAATTTGCTCCAATTTGATCCACACATTTTTAAGTTATTGCAGAACAAACATCAGGACATATAGATAGTTGAAATGCAAAATGGTCAAGTTAAAACAAGACCTCGTTTCACTATGTTAAATATATTTAAATCACGTGTAATTGTTTTTTTTAGCACGGCCTCTTACTATCCGTTTGGCTTATACGCTTGTGTACTAACTTCCCTAATCGTTTTAGGGATTATAAAGGCTATATTTATAGGAAGTGTACTCGCATTTGAGTGAAGCGCGAGTGGAAAACCATTTTAAAATACACTCTTATTGTACCCGACCAAGATTCGAACATCAATCTCTCCGTCATTGGTAGTCTAGTCTACTGCGAGAGTAGCGCGTTAGACCATGCAACCACCAAAGTGGGCCGTGGATTATTAAACGCCTTTGGAAAAACCGTTTAGCTGTGAAAGAAAAGCTTTGATTCAGATAATTATTTTAGATGAATCCTACAAGTAATGTTGGTTTGTTGTTTATACGCTCTAGTTCCTATTTCCTAGTTCAATGTTTAACGAGCTCTTTCTAAGCTGACATATCACAGAACTATCCTTCACACAAATAGTAGTAAATATTTGAATAGACTTTACGGTATCTTTTACAGAATTATTACATTTTTAACTGTTATCATTGGTAAAACTGGGTAGTAACATGTTTCGCAACTGTATACCTACCTGGTTCGGTGACCACATGGTCTTAGACGTTACTCTATCAATAGATAGACAAGGGGCTTCTAACTTAAAAGTGCCCTAAGGCTGGTTTCACACCAATGAGTCCTGAGTTCGAGTCTGACTTACCAATTGAGACAAGTACATCTTGTATTTGATAGCACGATGGAGGACCGATACCTTTCACACCGGCGAGTCGAATCACCCCGAGTCTAGTCGAGTCTAGTCGAGTCTAGTCGAGTCTAGTCGAGTCTAGTCGAGTCTAGCCGAGTCTAGTCGAGTCACCCCGAGTCTAGCCGAGTCTAGTCGAGTCACCCCGAGTCTAACCGAGTCTAGTCGAGTCACCCCGAGTCTAGCCGAGTCTAGGCGAGTCTCCCGAGTCTAGCCGAGTCTAGGCGAGTCTCCCCGAGTCTAGCCGAGTCTAGTCGAGTCACCCCGAGTCTAGCCGAGTCAGTCCATGATGCGGCAGATTACAGATCTCGTCAGTCCAGCCGAGTCAAGTTTGTTATTTCCACATACTTTTCAAGGCTAATAGCATGGACACTGAATAACTCATTGTTCTCGTTCAAGAGAATCCTTCGATTTTGAACCCGTCCCATCCCAAAGATCGGGATGGAAATACAATTTCCGCCATTTGGAAAGAAATGTGAAAAAATACCAAATGTGTATCGTTTCACACTAAGTGGGTAAAGCCACATTAAGCGACGTCTTTTTAAGCGTCTACGCCGGTGCCTAAATACAATTGTATCTATATAAACCGCTAGGACTGCATCCATCTTGCACGAGCTCTTTGATCAAAGTAGCGGACTCAATGACTCGACTTACTAGTGTGAAAGTCCTTGACTCTAGAGTCAGATTGGACTCTACTCCATGAGACTCGACTCGTGACTCGTTGGTGTGTTGGCCAATTAAATCCAGGAGTCTAGTCGCGGGCTGCATCATAATTGGCTAGGGGGTGAAATGAAACAGGACTCAAGCTGATATACATGTTATTATAAAAATAGAGCTTAATTATGTTTATTACTGAATTAACATCAGTTGGAGCTTTCATGGGTTCTTCACACACGAGTCTTGGTTTATAGCGTCAATTTTACTGTAGTAGATTAATTTTCCAAGAAACATCGCGGGCAAAAAAAAATAGGGATCGCTGGCCACCAGTTGGAAATCCCTGGACTAGACTGCTGACAACGGGGAGATCTTGGTTTGATCCCGGTTGGCAAGGCCTTAGCCAGCCAATAATTTCAGGGGGGGGGGGTGTTCGGTGGGCCCATACCCCAATTACTAGAGGATAGAAAAAAATTATAGAGGGTAAACAGTTCTAGAGGCTATCTGAAGTGTTTTTTTATGGCAACATAACCCCCTAACTGCTGGAGAATAGGACAAATTCTAAATACTAAACAGCTCTAGAAGCTCTTTAAATGGTTTTTTATGGTAACACAGCCCCCTGATTTGTACTTAATCTTGATCTTGATCTTAATCTTAATTTTGATTTGTTTCAACAATAGATAAAACCATATATAATTTGTTCATAAAATTTGGGGGGGGGGGGGGGTTGAACCCCCAAAACCTCACCCTGACTACGGCCTTGCCGGTTGGGTGTATTGAGGGTATTCTTTCCCAAATGGTTTCCCACTCTCTCCTCACACAAATGTGGATACAATTCCTCTAAATTTGAACCTCCCTAACCCCTAACTCATTAGTGTAATTACTATATAAGCGTATAGCCCAAAGGGGGTCGAAAGACGCGGTGTTAAAATAAAATATTTTCATCAATATGAAACGTCTAAAAAGTTTTCGTCGATGTGAAAAGAGTTTGGAGTTATGCAAAACCCCAAACAAGAGATGATTTTTCCAAATCTGATATTTGACATAATGTTAAACTAATAGATTCTAGTCACGCTGGCTGACATGCGACTTTGGCTTAAGAATTCCGTAATTTCTTAACCCTTTATTTGGAGGGGGTTGAGTCAGCGAGTTTCCAACTCCCCCCTCCCCCTACAATCCTACCCTCATTTTCCACGGGACCACGCCGCGTAACAGCCAACGGAAACGTGAGCCAAATAATGAGGAATGCATAGAGGCGTCCTTCGAGTTAAGGCCCCTGTACGCGATCACTCACTAGTAAATCTACAATAGGCCAGGGATTTGCGGCGCTTACATTAACGTCCACTAGATTCAAAGTCAACTTTTCTTTCCTCCTTCCCTCCTCTCTTCTCTTTAGTCCTATTCTTTGAGCGGAGTGGGGGGGGGGGGGGGTGATACTCACCTCTTTCGATTTCCTCATCCTTAACGAAAGCACCGAGATAGAAAATAAGGGTTTGAGGTACGACGACGCAAGCCAAAAGAAGAAGGAAAATAAAAGGGGATGTAGAAAAATGGGAGCCATTTGACGGTTCAACACGTCGACTGAATATCTTATACCATCCTATTACGAAAGCGATACGGGAAAATGGAGTTGGTTGTGTGTCGTGAGGTATCAGGAGTTCTGGGGGGGGGGGCAGGGGGGAGCTAATTGTCTTCCCAAGTGTGAAATAAAATATGTTTTTGTGGGTGAAACTTTAGCCCGTTCTTAGATAGAAACCAACACAAAATTTTCTTGAATTTTTTAAAAAATAGAATGAAACTTTAAAAATGATGAAATTTCATTTTAACCTGCTTCGGTGGCCGCTGGTCTAAGGCGCTACTCTCGTGTTACAGTAGACTGCCAATACGGGAGATCGAGGTTCGAATCTCAGTCAGGTAACTGAGAGTGGGTTCTTCCTAAATAGTTTTCCACTCTTTTCTCTCTCTCTACACCCAAATGCGGACACATTTCCTATAAGTATAACCTTCCTAATCACTAGAACCATTAGTGTAATTAGTATATAGCCATTAACCCGAACGGGTAGTAAGGACGCGTTATTATTTTTTTTTTTAACTTTGGGGTAGATTTTTTTTTCCACCACCACTTATTACTACTTGTCTAGGCTAGGCTATCTGGTCGTTTAGTTTCAATAATGGGCAGGGATTATATGGATGGACTCGCTTTGCTCGTTGGGGGCTCCGTCCCCAAACCCCCATGAGTTTTCTTCGCAAGTGGATGTAAACTAATGTAATTCCAGAGTTGTTTTGAACGTAACAACTTAAAGTTACCGGTATTGTATTGTATTTTTCACACATTATTTTAGTTTCTCCATACTTATTGGACAGCTAGAATCATTAAATTTGGCACGATTATGGCAATTGGATGTGCCAATATGCCTGCCAAATTTTATGATTATATCTGTCCATAAGTATGTCAGAAAATTAAAAAATTGTGGAAAATGTGCAAAATTTACCTAAAATCAAAAAATCTAGCTTTATCTAAGGTATAACCGATGGAGATACGACAAAAAGTAATAGGACCAAACTTGTGGATCTCGCCAAATCCGTGGCTGCTGGTGCAATCCGTTTTTTGATAGGTCTTACCGTTTAGCACAAGAGACCTCCAAAGAAAGGTCCGCACCGACTTTAAAGTTGCTCCACCATTTTGAATTTTTTTCGGGGGTTAAAAATTAAAAATTTTTTTTCGGGGTTGTAAATTAAATTTTTTAACTTTTTGGAATTTTCCCGTCGGTTACAGGCTAGAAGCTATAAGTTTGCCAATTTCAAGTTTCTAGCTCATCTGGAAGTGGGTAAACATTAATATCAGTGAGTGAGTCAGCCATGTGGCTTTATAGTAGTATAATTTGAGAGGAAATGAACACACATTTTCAGGCAAGCGGGTTGGGAAACCATTGATAAAAAAGCCATCCTCGTTATGCCTGACTGTTATTTGAGCCACATCATCGGTAGTCTAGTCTATTGCGAGAGAGACACCTTAGACCATTCGGCCACCGAGACGGGTGTTTTTGTGTAGTAATAATAATAAAAAATATAACTGTTAATTCAAGATGGAATTGATCTCAGGACTCATAGACCTGTGGTTGAACACCCTGGCACTAAGTCCTGCCTAGTATCTTATTGATATAGATTATGGAAACGCTACATTAAAATCCTCTTTACTCGTACTATACCCTCCTCATCCTTATCACATTAGTGTAAATATGTAGATATCCCAGGTGGGTGGTAACGGGAAACACAATCACACACTCACACCCGCACACCCACATTCCCTCACCACAACCCACCCTAACAAGATTATTTTTGAAATTTTAAAATTTTAGGCACATTAATTGTGTACAAACGATTAAAAAAAAGTAATTACTATGAAAATTGGTTGTTCTACTCCGGGACCATTGTAGAAAGGAATCGCTTCATATTTTAAATATAATATAATTTTTAATTATTAAATCCCTGACATATATGCAAATACCTTTAACAGGTGA
Organism: Timema podura; assembly: GCA_033556935.1. Classification (NCBI taxonomy): domain Eukaryota; kingdom Metazoa; phylum Arthropoda; class Insecta; order Phasmatodea; family Timematidae; genus Timema; species Timema podura. Next base: position 129,826,281 of record JAVRXN010000010.1, on the reverse strand, counting down.
ATACTGATACATAATATAATATTTATTTGGGGTATTTAATGTGCACTTTCTGAACCAACTGATTATATCAGTATACGAGAATTTCTATGAGCGAGAGCGAGATAGCCTACCAATTTTTCCGGTAAGGGTATTTTCACACACCTTCCAGGATTCTTTCACACACTTCCAGGGTTCTTTCACACACCTTCCAGGGTTCTTTCACACACCTTCTAGGTTCTTTCACACACCTTCTAGGTTCTTTCACACACCTTCCAGGATTCTTTCCACACTTCCAGGGTTCTTTCACACACCTTCCAGATTCTTCACACACTTCTAGGGTTTTCACACACCTTCAGGTTCTTTCACATGCTGGTCCTGTAGAGCAATGACCAAGACTGCTTTCAACAAGAAGAGGATGTTACTGACTAGCAAACTGGACCTGGAGAGCAATGGACAAGAATACAAGATGCTTTCACAAGAAGGATGTTACTGACTAGCAAACTGACCTAAAATTAGGAATAAACTGATGAAGTGTCACATATGGAGCATTGCTTGGATTTGAGCTGAAACATGGACCCAAAGAAAAGGATTATAAAATATTTGGAAAGCTTACAGAAGTGGTGCTGGAGGAGAGTAAAGAGGATAAAGAGGACAGATCGAGTGAATAATGAAGAAATTCTAAGAAGAATCAATAAAAAAGAACTATTCTGCAGATGATTTTATGAAGAAAGGCCAACCGTATATGTCACACTATGAGAAGAAATGTATTATTTATTGAGTGACGTCATAAAAGGCAAGGTGGATGGGAAAAAGAACCAGGCAGACAATGAAAGCTACTGATTGATGGCCTTAAACAACGAAAGAAAATGGTGTTTTCATGATATAAATAGAAAACTTGTGTAATATAAAATGGAGAGCTTAATTTGGATAAGGAAATGGACCTGTCGTAATATAAAACACCTAATAATAAGAAGAACTAAAATAAAAAATAGAATTTGGAAAGTGCTGCCTTAAGAAAACAGCAAATTTAGAATAATCTATTACACTCCATCAATAAATTATTGATCTACATTCTATGACTACAGAAGAGTCACTAACTAAATGAAGTATATGTAAAATATATTTTCAAGATTTTATTTTGGTTGAAATGTGAAAAGTTTCCCTTCAATCTAATATAAGAGTTTATTTCAAAGCCACGTGGTTGCTTGCAGGGGTAGTAAAGATCGTTAAAATAACAACATTTTAATATCCAGCTCAACACGAGAGCAAGATAACTAAGACAAAAGGTAGAGATTTAATCATAAAAGATTCCCAAGCGAATCGTTACTAAAAGCCATGGAGTGATGTTAGCGTGTTGGAGGGTTCTTCACTTCGAAAATGATCAATATGGAACATGGACTAGAAGGAAAAGGATACGAAAATATGAGGAGAGGAAATGAGAAGTGATTTAAAAGAATCTATCTTTCTTTCCACTTTGATATAGTTTGAGATGTTGATGGGTATAAAGCATCGCTGATTAAGATCCTTTATAAAAAAAAGTTCCGAATGAAAAATGATAATAAATAGCTTTACTTGAAAGTACTTTACATTTCTATCATTTGGAAAAAAAATATTGTTGAGGACTTTTTAAGTTAATTGTTCAATACTTAGTGATAAGTTATGAATTTTTTGTAGACTAAATCGATATTGTAAGCTAAATATTTTAAGCAAATTTCCACTCAAAATTACTTAGCTTAGTAGTTAAAAATGAAAAATCATAATATTATAGGATAATGTGTGCTATTCCAAGTTTGAATATGATATTGGAGTTTAGCTTTGTTCAATATTTTATGTTACTTAAATAGCAGTGATATTTTGTAGAATTTTTGCGAGATTTTTTGAGATAAGCTACCACAGAAATAAAAGAGAATTAAAATGCACCTGAAAGAAATAGTGATAGGGTGTAATGAGGTGGACTGGATAAAACTAGCTTAAGATAGAGATAGGGTGTAATGAGGTGGACTGGATAGAACTAGCTCAAGATAGAGATAGGGTGTAATGAGGTGGACTGAATAGAACTATCTCAACATAGGGATAGAGTGTATTGAGGTGGACTGGATAGAACTAGCTCAAGAAAGGGATAGGTTGTAATGAGGTGGACTGAATAGAACAAGCTCAAGATAGGGATAGGGTGTAATGAGGTGAACTAGATAGAACTAGATTAAGATAGAGATAGGATGTAATGAGGTGGACTGGTTAGAATTAGCTCAAGTTAGAGATAGGGTGTAATGAGGTGGACTGGGTAGAACTAGCTCAACATAAGGATAGAGTGTATTGAGGTCGACTGGATTGAACTAGCTCAACATAGGGATAAGGTGTATTGAGGTGGACTGGATAGAACTAGCTCAAAATAGAGATAGGGTTACTTTAATGAGGTGGACTGGGTAAAACTAGCTCAAGATAGAGATAGGATGTAGTGAGGTGGACTGGGTAGAACTAGCTCAACATAGGGATAGAGTGTATTGAGGTGGAGTGGATAGAACTAGCTCAACATAGGGATAAGGTGTATTGAGGTGGACTGGATAGAACTATCTCATGATAGAGATAGAGTGTAATGAGGTGGAATGGATAGAACTAGTTCAAGATAAGGATAGGGTGGAATGAGATGGACTGGATAGAGCTAGTTCAATATAGGGATAGTTGTCGTATTGTTGTAAGTTCAGCAAATAACTATCAAGTTCCTAACGCCATAGAGTAGCTAGGTATATAACAAAAATGTTTTAAAAAAGAAGCTATGTATGTACCATTTTTGACATAGATTTGTTGAAATTGTGCTTTTAATTTACACCTACCCCCATTGGTTGACACTTGAAATAAACATCAATCTCGTTTCCAGGTTATGGGGAGGTCAGAGTTTGAATCCTCTTCGAGTTACTTAAGGTGGTTTTTAAATAGTTCGTTTCCATTACTCTTCCTAGATAAATAGCGGGTGATATGATTAAAGCTACCTTTTGACCAGAGAGTTTTATTAATTAAGCTACTGGAGTGTAGGTACATTTTTTGCTCAATTCGTTTTAATACCCGTCCGAGTAACCCACATTTAATTACAATAGTGATTTAGGGATGTCGTAGGTGCCATATAAATGAAATATATTAGAATTAGCATAGAGAGAGGTTGAGAAACAATCTGTGAAAAAAAAATCCGCAGTTCACACACACCGATATTTGAACTCAAACCTCTCCAGTTCACATTTCCAGTAATGCAGGTTAAAATATTTATAAAATAAAACATATTTAGGTGTGATAAAATAATATGAATTTACAATACTCGCATTTTTATAAGATGCAGAATGTATAAACTTATAGTAAACATTTATTTTGTTGTTCGTGAGCTGGAAAACATATTTGATATTTATTACAGATGAGCATCACCTGCAATTCAAAATAAACCTATTCGTAGTCTAACATAAAAAAAAATCGGCCATTTTGTACAGAAGAAAACATCACGTTTTGAAACTTTTTTTTTTTGTATTTTATATATGAGATTGGACGTGAGCTTGTTTTACTATTCCCTTGGTAGACATTCGCCTTTATTTATTTATCTAGTCGTGATTTGTTTGCGAGCGTATACAAGCATGGCTCATTGAGTTCAAACTTATCTGCTAACAATTCTGTGCTACGCTTGCCTCTATGGACCAATAACATTCAGGCCTATTAGGGCAGTCCCTTTATTTCTCTGTTACTCTCGGACTCTATATTTCAGAGCAAACTAAAGCAGAACCCTTGAAGTACTTACAATCTAAGCTTCCACGTATGTTTACAACAAGTAAAGTTGGTGTTCAAGACTCGCATACACATTCAAACCAAATTTGCGCAGACCATATTTGAATTGCATTGAATTGGGCAAACATTAATATGTGTTGAATGGCATTGAATGAAGAATGCTCTATGTGGCAAGCTTGGCCATTAGAGTATTGCATGTGTTTCGGATGAAAATATAACACGCGTAAATGAGACCGGATGATATGGGATTTTTTTTTTCTCCCAAAAAAGGTAATTTGCAGCCCACTTTTTTTTTTTTCAAAATTGAGCTACTTATGGTGGTATGGAAAGTGTTGCGAAAAAAAACCCGTGTTTTTGCATATTTTATAGCAAGACTTTTTTTAGCCAAAAAAAAAATTGCTTCAATACAAATATAAAATTTAATTTTCTTTACAAGTTAACCTCAAAATTTCTTGAATATGTGTCAATGTTATTCTTGAATTTAACGACAAATTTTTATCTTCATTTAAAAAGTTTGTCATCTATTGTCGCTATGCACATGTATTCAGGAATTGTTGATATCACCAGGTGAAAAAAAAAATTAAATTCTATGTTTGTACTGGAGCAAAATTTTATTTATTTTGGCAAAAAAAAAAAAAATGTTTTGCCATAAAAACTGTAAAAACACTAGACTTCTATCGCGTCCCCTTACATACCACCTTATACACTTCACTTTTCATTTGACAAAGTTCCATAAGATCAAGCTAAACATTTCCTAAAGCTATGTACGGTCTATAGAGCATTTTACCGTAACGTAACAGCGCCCCAAGCAGACCAATGCCAGGTTCGACCCCCCTCCCCCCAAACCGGTGTGCTAGAAGCAGGAAGCTTTCAGTGTAGGCCTACAGTTGATTGTGTGAGAAGTGGTTACATCCGTATGTGATCTGTTATGGAGTCACCAGCGTTTAGCCAGTCTTGAGTGTCATGGCGTCAAAATAACTCACCTCGCACGTGCGTCTCAAACAAAGTTTGTAACAGGCTGCCCGTCTCGCGCATGCGAATTAAGGAAGACCAATTCGTTGGTCGCTCTTAAAATCGCTGACACGCGGCTTTTTTGAGGCTGCTGGCAAAAACAACTAGTTATTCGCTTTGAGGGAGCGTTAAAGTTGGATATGTTCAACTTGTCAGCTAGCATCTTTCATTCGCTGCGTCTTAAAAATTATGACACGAGAGAATAAAAGGAGCCGCGTCATTGGAATCTTTTACCAGAGAGTTCGCCAGCCTATAAAGAAGCTTCTTCATAGCTAATAAAAGCAGCACCGTGTACATCACCCTTTATGGATTTGGAGGTAGCAGCAGCGTATGTTTGCATCCAATTAACGTTAAATAAGAAGAGGAGGTAGCGATGGTGACAAACCCGGATATTCTAGATGAGGGTACAGCCGGGTGGATCAGCCTTAGTGGCAGATTTAATGTTAGCAACCCATTAGCGGCCGTTATAAAAAAAATCTTACACGAATGTCAGCAATGAATTTTGAGTTTTTAACTTCCTTGATAGGAAGAAAGATAGCGAGGCGAGTAGGACTATTCCTTTGCTGTTTGAAGTGAGACCGCCTTTTGAGGGAGCGGCCTCCGAACAGATCATCGAGCGGATTTTGTTATTATTCGGTGTTACGGGTCCCGTACATACTATCGACCATAATACGGTTCTCGGCTTGGGGCGCTGTTACGATACGGCAAAGGCTCTATAGTCTGTACATAGTTTAATAGATGATCTTGACATGCACGAAATGCTGTGCGTGAAAGTGTAACGCTCATGTGACCAGCTGTTTTGCAACAGTAGGCAACAAGACAAGGATATTTCAAACATTTGTAATGTTCTATGCTTCGTACCCGCCTCGGTGGCGTAGTTGGCTAACGCGCTAGTTTCGTGTTGAGCTAGAATGCTGAGGACAGGGTGATCTAGGTTCGAATCTCTCTCAGGTAAACTGTTTTTTTTCCCCCCTAAATGTTTTTCCACTTTCCCTCCACGCAAATGCTGGTTCACTTCCTCTATATTAAACCTTCCCTATTCCTAGCCCATTCGCGTAATTAGTACTTAAGCGTATAACCGAACGGGTAGTAAGACTCAGTGCTAAGTACTATATACTATTATTCTATGCTTCGTGTCTTACTAACCATCCGAGCTATCTGCAAATTCATAATAACGGGAAAAGGTACAATTTCAAAGGAAGTGTACGTGCATTTACGTGGAGGAAGCGCGTAAAAAAGTCTAGGAAAATTCCACCAAAGTATACCCGCCGGGATTCTAGTCCCGACCTCCCCCCGCCACCAAGAAACAAGAAAGACCAAATTAATTCGACGCTTAACATAACCACAAGTGAAGGTTTAAATAATCGTCGAGTCATTTATTTCTTGCAACAGATGTATAGCAAACGTACACATAATAATTAGCAACATATTGAACAAACAACGAATTAGCGAAGAACGTTTATTTAGTAAAGTTATGAAAAGTTATATTTTATCACTTTTTCACCCAAAAATTGTTTATGTTTCGCATTTACGTAAAACATTCCCAAAAACAACTTAAATAGTCATAGAACAACACACGGAAACGAGAATTGGTAGCACGTTTACAGAAAATTATACGTCTATATATCATGGGCGTTAGCATGCACTGGCCGTTAAAATGAATTTAATACCTCTCCCCCCCCCTCCTCCACACTTTCCAGCCCTACAAGAGCAGGCCTACCAACACACGGAGAAGCAGCACTCGGGAGTAATAATTGCCTTAGTTCGTGTTAATGTATTTGTCCGACAAGTGGTAGTAATCGGGTTGGTTTTAGCCCGGGGAAAACACAAAGATGAGATAAATTTTGGAGCCAGCCAGCGCCAATGAGCGAAGTGCGCATTATAGACGGATTACTTTGCTCTTTCGAGCTTGTCCAAGCCGTATTCACGGCCGAGGGGTTAGGAGGATTACTAGTTGGAGAAAGGGGTGGGTAATTTTTTGATTATTTGTTGTAACTAAATTAATTAAGTACCGGTATACAGGATTGACTCAGGTACTATAGTTTTGTGTGTGTAAGGGACTCAAGAAAAGATCAGTGTTTTTGCAGTTTTTATATAAAATTTTTTGGTCAAAATAAATAAAAGATTGTTCTAGTAGAAACATAAGAGTTTAATTATCTTCACATGATGACCTCAACAGTTGTTGAATATCTGTAGAGGTTGTCCCAGAATTTAATGACAACTTAAATAATTTTAAAAATTTCTGAAATTTGATAAAATTGCCTGACCAAACATTTCCCTGTTTTCTATGTCACGTGACACCCTGTTGAGGTCTTAGTCCGCATGACCATCTATACGAGTGAGAGGGTAATAGTTATTCTGGTTTAAATTTTGGTGTTTCAACTTTGTTGAGGCTATAAAAATGAATGATGGTATTTCTTACGTAAACACCTGCTTTTAAAATACATATTAAGTTTTTTTTATTAAAGTTTGTCTAGTGATTATAATAAAACATCGTATATTTTTAAAAAAAAATCTTTAGATAAGCTAATTACAAAAAAAAAAAAAGGAACTAAAACTACTGTATATACGTATATTATAATTTATTATATGGATTCTCTCAAACTTTCTCATCTTATTTTCTTATTATGACTCTTTAGCATCTTCCTCCTTTCATTATTCCAGCAGCTAGGCTGAAAGGCTAAGAGGAGAGGGGGACGGGGGGGGGGTATAATTTAACAAAGTAATAGGTACGGTTTAATTTAATTTAAAGTTATGTGGTTAAGTACTTGATACACTTTGTTTGTCTAATGCCACTCAAGCGCTTTTGTTTACCCTCCGTGTGGCCCACTTGACGCCCAACCCCTTCCCCCTTTCAACACCCTTACCCCTCTTCATAAAGTGCTAGAAGCTTGAGATAGTAACAACAATGACTACGTGACGTCAGAGGATGAAAACTGTTGGAAAGGTAACGGAGATGAAGAGGTTTTTTTTTAAAAAAAATTCTTTACAAGTTTTCAATCAGGCTCGACGATTCTCAAACACCTTATGGCCAAATAAAATTTTTAAGATTGAGAAAGATAAGAGAAGCAAGAATAAGGTGGAATAGAAGAAAACATTAGGATGAATTTTGTATTTTTGCATTAAAATAAAAATTAACTTTATTTCGACCCCTCATCGAACTGGAGATTTTGATAAATGTCGATGTTTTATTACCCTCTAAAACTGAAAAAAAAATTATTATTATTATTATTATTATTATTATTAGCACCGCGTCTTACTACCCGTTCGGGTTATACACACTTACGCTAATGTGTAATGGTAGGGTGAATGTGAGATGAAATGGAGGACCTACAGTTTAACGTGGGATCCGAACAACGGTGGAGGCCTGGCACTCCTCACATTCACAAACTGAAAAAATGTTTTTAAAGAAATGTCGTCTACCATTATGTCTGTATTTTGGCCTAGAGTCAAAACTATTTTATCGATCGGGCTAAAATTTTGTTTTCATAAGGTTTCCCCAGAGTTATTTTTTGGAATTAAATATTTAACCTTAAAATTAATAGCCAAAACTAAAAAAAAAAATCAATTTTCTTAAAATATGCTATGAGAATTTTAATTAAATTTTGTATCTAGGATCTGTTTAAGATTACAAACAAAATGGCAACCCTCCATTTCCCATGAAAATTACTTTTAGGGTATTTTACACAAATTAAATATCCAATGTTAATCATATCCCCGGAACTATTGGTGATACGAAATAACTTATTATTGTAAAAATGTATCATTAATAGAAATAAAAATCTTTTATTCGAAATATTATTTTATAAAACCAATAGTTTCTGAGCTATAAGCAAATATGTTTTTTTTTATAGAGATACCGCTATTTTGAAAATGTAAAATTGATTTTTTTTTTGCTTTTTGGTGGAGATAAATGTTACTTTTTTTCCTCAATGTTTCAGTAACCATATATATTATTGCATTTATGCACTTCGGTGAAGTGTTTCCGCAACAATATATGTTATTCTATTTCCACACATATTACGAGTTTTTAGTAAATGTTTCTATTTAAGACGAAAAGAGAGAATGCCTTGGCATTTTTTAGGTAGAGCCACATTTGATAACTGATGGGATCTAGAAAAGGCAGTCTGAATAAACCTGGTGTTGAATGTAGCATAAGAAAATGGTCAGATATGAAAAAGCTTGTAAAAATGAATTTGACATCAAATTAAATATCCAAATTGTTTCCTAATATTTTCTAATATAAAATTATACCAAACCCATGCACAAAATGATCAATACTTAAGTAAAAGTAGAAACCAATATGGAAAAGTAAGCTGTAGAGGAATGGGGGGGAATTGTTTAGTAGATGCGTTTGGGGTTGGTGTGGAGGACCGGGGGTTTGGGGAAAATAATGGTTTCAGATTAAGTTCTCAAGAGGTACTTGTCACCTGAAGATGGGGCCCCATAGCCCCAGTGGTCCTAGATATGTTTCTGGGAGGGAGGGGGTCTGACTTTTCAACTTTCGGTAAATAGTGTTGTAATTTTATTAATGGTTGTACATCTTCAGGTCAACACATTTATATTAAAGTCCTCATTTGTTAATTTATACTCATAAAATAGGTCGGTATTAGGTCTGAAAATAGTAAACATTTTCTTATTAAAGAGATAAGGTACCAACAAATGCAGTATATATTATTATATTGATGGAAAAAGTACGGCCCGTGGGCCAGATACGGCCCGCAAAAGGATTTCAAATTCCGATTTTTTAAAAACTGTGTTAAAAAACGAGGAAAAACAAGAAAAAAATGCATTTCGTACTCATTTGTTGAGATCTGGGGTCACCTCAGAGGGTTTAAAATCCAACTTGTACTCTTTACTAATCAGCTAGCAAAGAATGACTTATCCCACTTACCAAAGTTTAAACCAATTGCCCTAGTGACGGAAGACAGATTAATGCCGGGATCACGATCAACTTAATGTAACATTCACTTAAAGTTAACTTAACGTATGTTTGATCACGATTCATGTAACTTAACGTAACAACTCGAGCCAAACATCTTCATTCTCGAGTATGATCTGTGATTTGTACTAGTTTTACAGTGATGATCTGTGAATGTTTACAGTTTTCAATCGATATAATAAATAGCTATTGTTAAGCTTTTTTGATAAATTTAGCTTTCCTATTTTAGTTTAATTATTTTGTTTCAATGTCTGATCACTAGAACTTACGCTAAAGAGTAAACATTGGTCTTAAAACCAACAAATGAATTACTAAATAGCCCTGTTGAAGTCACTCGCATAATGATTGGCTGGCTAGATCACGTGATACCCTTCAAGTAACGTTCACTTAAAGTAAAAAACCTCCCAGGACATCTCTTACGTTAAGTTAACTGCAAGCCAACGTTAAGTTAACTGCGTCGTGATCGCCTTCATTAAAACACACGAGGAGGTCCTTTACGTTAAGTTACGTTAAGCTAACTTTAAGTTACGTTAAGTTGATCGTGATTCCAGCATTATGAGCTATGAGGCCAGCGTAAGAAGACTTCATGATGAATGTGAAGGGAGGTTTCAAGACTTTAAAATAATTGAACAAAACTTGAATATTTTCAGTATGCCGTTTAATGTGGATTGCTAAACAGTGGAACAGAACATTCAGATTGAATTAATTGAACTGCAATGTAACACACAATTGAAGCAGTTGTTTCTCAACGTCCCAAAACTTGAGTTCTACAAGTCCTTGTCGAAATAAAGTTGCCCAAATTTGTTATCTCATGCCCAGAAGGTTATTGCCATGTTTTCATCGTCATATATATGAGCAAGTGTTTTCCACCATGAAACCTCAAAAAAGTATTGTTGGAACCAGACTATGGCAAATTTTAGAAGAACTGTCCCAGTTACACTCATCACAAACTCCTTTATTCAAGTAGTGTTAAGTATCTGTTTTATTTAAGTATTTGTTAGATAATGTAGACAACTCACAATGTATTTGAATTAAATATTATAATTCAAATCCAATTTAATAATCAATAGGACTTAATTGTAAAATATTTTTGTAACATGTACCATTGTAACTTTTAATAATGTGGTGGCCCGCCTGACGTTTTTTTAAAATATTTTGGCCCGCTCCCTGTAGGGGTTCGGCCAGACTGACAAGCGTGCGAGCGAGCGCGTATACGACTGGGTGGCCAGACTGGCGAGCACGTAATTAGCAGATAACTCTCGTTATTTGTTGACGAGGAGGCTCCGAATCTTGGCTGAGTGAACTTAGGGTGGTTTTAACAAGTGATTTATTGTTGTGGTTTTCTCCTCCTCTCTCCACGCCAATGGTGATTCTTATTTGTAAAGGCCTACTTTGATAATATTGAAGTATTTTAATATATCAGTTTTATATATATATATATATATATATACATATAAGTATGGTTTATGATCTTAACAATTAAATTAGGCCGTTAATAGCAAGTGTGCTAAAAATAAGAATTGAATAGTCAAACGGTGACCTGGTGGTCTAGGGGTAAGGTGTCTGACTTCTGTGCTGAGGGTCCGGGGTTCAATCCTTAGTCCCGGCACAGATTTATCTGATTGCAATTTGCATTGGTGGAAGAAACACCGAAAGATAGGTCAGGCCTATCTAGTATGTTCTTCCATTAACAAGTAGATTCAGGTTGTAATGAAATAGTTTTCATTTAATAATAATTTAAATGAAAAGTATATAATATATTTCAGATTAATGAATAGTTTCAGAACATATAACTAAATTCATCCACATGTGCTAGAAAATCTCCTCATACAATTGTATGATCAATTTTGTTGTTGTTGTTGTTGTTGTTTACGACGACACAATGACGTCAGATTATATTTCCCATTGTTTAAAACGTTTCCACACTCGTATTGCAAAAACCTGTGAAATATGACCACTTCGAAAACATTCTCTATCTCTCTCCCTCGCTTCTAGAACGAATGGAGCATGATGCAACAAAAGTAAGAAACAAAGACCAAAAGAACATACTAGAATGATTTTCTCTGAAAGATATACCCGAAAAGAAGTCTCCTCTCGTCAGCCGTTCCATAACCCTACAAAGGAAATAATCGCGTCTCACTAATATACATTTTTCTCTCGTCAATCAACCTTACAAAGGAATGGTCTACGTCGCGTTAAGCTGCCGTATCGGGTGTTCAGATAAAATTATCCTGAATAAACTGAATTAAAATTAATAAAAAAACAAATTTCAACAAATTAACGCCTTTTATTTATATAAATAACGACAATACCAAACTTAAGATGGGGTGCTAGTGAGCGCGAATTTAGTGCGCTAATTTTGCAGTTTTTATAGCATAAACAATTTTTGGCCAAAATAAATCAATTTTTTCTTCTATAGAAACATATAGTTTAGTTTTCTGCACGTGCTAATATCAACAGTTTTTTAATATCTGTCATGAGCATGGTGGCATTTGGTGACAAACTTTTTAAATTAAGAGAAAAAGTTGTCATTAAATTCCAGGACACATCTGACAAATATTCAAGGACTGTTGAGATTAGCATGTGCAGAAAACTACACTCTATGTCTCTATAGAATAAATATTTGATTTATTTTGGCCAAAAAATGTTTATGCTATAAAAACTTCAGAAATACTTCCCTAAACTCACGCTCACTAGCACCCATCTTAAGTAATCATCACGACAAACTCCAACCCAGGACCTCCCAAAGAAGAGAATCATACAATCCCTTACATTCCCACTTCACTATTTGACTCGACAAAGAGGACATCCAGAGAAGGAATCCCCAAAGAGCAACGAACCAAAACATCACTCTTCAAGGCTAGAATTAAGTCCGTTGAATTGGAGGGTGAAAAAAAGCCGTACTTATAAAATTCAAAAGTCTACTATAAATAAACACACAAAAAGGAATATTTAAATAATATTTTCCATTTTTTCAAGAAATAGATGAAAACATTTGTATCACCATTTCATCAAGTCTAATATTTTGTATTTAAAAAAAGAAAAGTAAACAGATTTATGTATTACTATTAGCACCGCGTCTTACTACCCGTTCGGGTTATACGCACTTACGCTAATGTGTAATGGTAGGGTGATTGTGAGATGAAATGGAGGACCTACAGTTTAATGTGGGATCCGAACCACGGTGGAGGCCTGGCATTCCTCACATTCACAAGTTATGATTAATACACGTCTTGTCAGAGGTGAAGGAAGGGTTTAGCAATCAGATAAATCTGTGCCAGGACCGGGGATTGAACCTTGGACCCCAGTACAGAAGTCTGACACCTTACCACTAAACTGCTAGGTCACCCAATTTTTTTTAATATATAGAAGAGCGTATTGGCTTAGATTATAATAAAGTAATCACTTAGAAATGTTACTAAATATGGCAATTGTAGGTGTATGCATAAGCATGGCATCATAAACCACCTGTGTAATTAAAGATTTTGTTCCCCTGTTGAAACTAGGCATTACATGTGAAGAGATTACTCTATATGTATGTTACGTCACGTGCGCACATATGCAGATGAAGATGCAAATAAAAGAGACCCCAACTTTTTACCGGTTTTGTATCTTCTGTTTTTTTTCCCTTGGTGCTACGCAGAATGTAAACAACACGAGAGAGGATTATGGAAACAGGATGTTGAAATGGAATTATTGTTACTCCTGGTATTTTTTTTAGCACCACATCTTACTACCCGTTCGGGTTGTACGCACTTACGCTAATGTGTAATGGTAGGGTGATTGTGAGATGAAATGGAGGACCTACAGTTTAACTTGGCATCCAAACCACGGTGGAGACCTGGCATTCCACACATTCACAAGTTGTGATCAATACACGTCTTGTCAGAGGTGAAGGAAGGGTTTGGCAATCAGATAAATCTGTGCCGGGACCGAGGATTGAACCCCGGAACCTTCAGCACAGAAGTCTGACACCTTACCCCTAGACCGCCATGTGACCCACAGTATTTAACACAGTCGGAACGAAACGCTATCAATACGAGGCTGCCTTAAAGTTTAAAATGTGGATGTTAACGTGCCGCAGACCTCACCTACAGTGGGGTTGCAGGACAAGTGAAGTTGGAAGAGCATTTTTCCTTGTTTATAGTCAAACAAGAAGGCATCTAGAACCTTCCAGTTTCATGAGATTTTTAAACGAGAGGAAAAAAAAACCCAACAGCCTTACCAGAGCGGGTGCACTTGAGTTGCGGAATAAGGCTTACCTGCCATCCTGAACACATGAAATTAGGAACAAAACTGTAATCCCATTCAACTCCTAGCCCCTAACCTAACAAAACCTAACCTAACATAGTTTGAAATAGCCTAACCTTAATTAACCTAACCTAGCCTAACCTAACATAACCTAAGATAGCCTAATCTTAACTAACATAACCTAGCCTCGCCTAGCCTAACATAACACATCCTAACATAGCCTAACCTTAACTAACATAACCTAACATAGCCTAAACTTAACTAACATAACCTAGCCTCGCCTAGCCTAACATAACCTAGCCTTACCTAACCTAGCCTAACATAACCTAGCCTAACCTAAGATAGCCTAGCCTAACCTAAGATAGCCTAGCCTAATCTAACCTCTATATTAAATTTTGAACAAATTCTTTATGAATTTAATTTTTAATCCGCAGTTCGTATAAGGGTATTACCGATCTCGGATGAGTTGTTTCGCATTTCGTGTGCACCCGTATTAGTTGCTCCGCAATTCGTGTGCACCGACCAGAACAGTTAGCTTGGCGTGCCTTGTTGTGCACATTTCTCTAAGAAGAGGGTCTTAAACCTGTTAACAAAAGCTAAGATTTTACGACGGAATCACAGAGACTTGTAAACAATATACAATAATAAAATGACCACCCAGGCTTGTTAAATCAGTAGAGAAGATTTTGACACATAAGGGTTCAGTAAGTCCTGTATTATAAAATTGTCCATTAACCTGAAATATATTAAGGGCCGGTCTTATGGCTACAGACTAAATATTGCTATCGGGAGGTTAAAGTTAGCTACCAGTTAAAGGTTATCAGCCACTTTAATATTTTACGCGTTTTATGAACTAAATTTATCTGCTGGATTGCTATCTGTAGGATAAATATATTTTTACGTAGAAAAAGCAATGTTGTACTCTTTTTACTGGTGTGCGCATGCGTATAAGCCCAGATGCAACCACTACAACCTAGTGAGTGGCGAGAATGTTCAACATTTGTTAAATAATGGTGGCTAAACGAGTGCGAGTAAACATATGGCGTCACGTGGGCGCAGAAGCTAAGTTGTCTTACAAGTGCTAATTTTGGTGTCTTCCAAAATGTGGTCAATAGTTGGGTACAACGTTTACAAAATTTCATTTATTGTACTCATATTTTTATAATTTGTTCTTATATAAATATAACTATACAAATAGCTTGTCAATTTTTGTAAAAGTGTGAATTAAATGTTATAATGTTATAAAGTTAGAGCCTGGGCCTTTGCTTACTAAACACGTGAACCAAGATTTTAACCTACAAAAAGATCCTGATAGGTGAAACCTCATGAAAAACAACGCGTCACTACGGCAACAACAATTTTAACTTTCAGATAAAAGTTATCAGGTACTTAAACCTCCCGATAAAAATGTGATGGATAAATATATTTTATCTGGCAGATAAATGCTATCTTGCAGTCACAAGACGCACTTTTAACTTATCCACCAGATAGAAATACTTATATACCAGATTAATATTTATCCAGGAGTCATAAGACCGGCCCTAAGTGTGAGAACTTTTGATTTTGAATAACATGAAAGGGTACACGGGGAAAAAGGGGAAGATCAATTTTAATCAAATTGAGTTAGTGCTTCCATTTGCTAAACCATCATGAAGCCCTTCTAGTGCACACTTAGATTATAGCTAAAATATGTCATATTAAACTAATTTTTATTTTTAAAGTATTTGCTGGGGTCCTTACGAAGTTAGAGGATTTTTTTTTTTGTAATGTGAACCTCCCTCCCCCCCATTTTACCAGATACCCTTCATTAATGTTATCACAAGAACTCCCTCATTTTATCTTTTGATGCAACATATTTTTTGACTTAATTTGCTAGAGCTAGGTTCTTAATTGGTCTTATTTTGTCATGTACACCTTGGTGGAATCTCTGCGAAGTGAATATCTTTTAGACATGTGGTCCCACACCTTTTGTCTTGCAGAACAATGTCTGGCTTATTGTGTCTGCTTCGGCCAGACCTGTTATGTCTCTTTAACAATCTACCTTACATACCCCATTGTATAGCCTCAGAGCAGACACATTATCGACAAAAGGATCTTGTTACCTCTTTCAATAAACTTAATAGTGTTGGAATTGTTGGTTTATTATCTCTACTATAATTTATTAATATTATTATCATCAGATTATTTTTATACGAAATTAAGCATACCCTAAGTCGTAGCCATAACTTACAAAGGAAACTTATCACTGTTTATCTGACACATCTGACTTGAGGACGTGCCTATCTGTGACGTAGGTTAATACGTCTAGCTAGGATCTACCATGTTAATGTCATTACGTGCTATTCACATGGATACAGACAGGTAGTAATACTTGCTGACTTTTTTTTAAAACAAATACGTTAAAAGTTATTAATAATCGTAACGGCAGGTGGTTAGGTAAAGTATTTGTTCTAGATTTAAGTTAGTAAGTCGTGTGTTGATATAATTAGTTGGTTCAGAATGTGCACGTTAAATACCTCAAATAAAATAAAACATAAATAAAGTTAATAAGTTGGAAATAAAAACTTTGAATAAAACTGTAAAAATAATAACAAAATTAAACGTGTTTATATAAAAAGTCTCTAACTTAATTTAAAGTTTTTTAAACTTAATAAATCTGATAAAGTGAAATTTCACACTTTTTATAAATGAGACACTTATAACAATTAACAAGTATTGTTTTAATACTCTTTTAAATCCCAAATAATAATAATAATTTTTATTATAATTTGAGATATTTAACGTGGAATTTCTGAACTGACTGATTATATCAGCACAAGGGAATTTCTACTATCGAGAGCGAAAAGGTCTGCCAATTTTGCCGAGAAAGATAATTTCACACAGGTACATTCCAGGGTTTTTTTACATGCCACAATCAACATGGGACAGATTACTTCCCCTCCGAAGGAAGTTGTGCTACGAATTTTTATCGCTCAAGAAAAAATCTTATACGCTGACTGGGTTTAAACTCACGATCATCGGATCCAGAGGCGAGCACTTTACCCCAAGACCACCAAGGTAGATTATGATGATGTTACAATGCTAAGAAAAGTCCTTTATTGAAACCGCTATCAAGTCAAATATAACCCTTAAAAGGTTTTCATGTACTACTTTACCTTTGCCACAATATTCTGTTGAACGAACGAGGTCAAAGTTTTCATGAGCCTCTAAATTGTTGAGGCCAGTTTTGGGTTAGTGATCGAAGGTCACTCAAGGGTCGCGAATAAAAAATTAGATTTATTACCTCTTCTAATTTGAAATCCAAATTAAGAACCATACACGACACTCAATATCACCGCTGAGGTAACTGAAGGTCTTATGGAGAAAAGCTTTATCTTCGCTCTCTCTCAGTTAACTGTTGCCAAATCTCCTCGATGTCAGCTATGTCTGAAGGTGGTGTGCTGGGGTAAGAAGGGACTACTGGCAACCTCGACTAACCAGCGTTGCCAAACTTGTCTTATATTCAAGGGAAGATTGACCACACAAAATCAAGAGAATCACAACGTTGTTTCCCAATATAATGATATGATATCAAGTCTACTATTTTAAAATACGAGTATACAAGTTTGCATGGATAGAAAAAAAATTGCTACCTTACCTATCTATACCAGTGGAACCTTGTTTATATGGCCTAACTGGAACCGGGTTTTATACATACTAGTGAAAATCTGGATATTCAGGAAATTATAGTAAAAATGGCAGAGCACGCTGGTAAATCCACCGCAGCAGACTTTTGTGAACAAAACACAGTTTTAGCTCCAAGTTACAGCTTATTGTACAGTACTAAATACAGTATTGTATCAATGATTTCAGTACAGTTTTAGTTCACTATAGTACTGTACTCACCTTATAACTACAGTATTGTAAATAATTAATGTATTTGAAAGGAGTCTCTTTTAAATAATACATCAATTATTCGTCCCATACACATTTGTTACAGATTTTTAAAAATTAATTCGGAATGTCAGCACGGATAACTGGAAATCCGGTTCAATGAGAGCTGTATAGACAAGGTTCCAATGCGAATCAGGTGAAAATTTATCGGTGAGCACGTCGGATGAATGTAGTTATAGTCTGGATTGAGGGTGATAGGGATTTTGAGGTTCAAATCCCGGGAAGACGTATTAAGGGTATTTTTACCCCATAAATTGCTTCCTGCTCTCCCTTACCACAAATGCGGTTACACCGGGTCTAAATTCAATCGTTTTCATCCTTAAAACATTAGCGTAATTAGTATATCAGTAGATCGAACGGGTATTAAGATGAGGCAAAAAAAAAAGAAGAAGAAAGTCGTGTTTGTTCCTTTTTAACTATTTTATTTAGTTATTTGGGAGTACAATTTTTCTCCATGTTAAACTTTATTTTTTTGCCATATAGTTCATTTAACGTCAACTCGTTAGTATCAGGATGATAGGTTTAAAACGATTTGTTTGGAAGAAAAATAATTGCAACAATGTAACGTGCATTTTTCACGAGAGAGAAAAAAAAAGAAGTGAACGAGTAGTAAAGCTATTTCTAACCGATTGAACGATTCAACGCGAAGCTTGACAAATAACATACTAGAGTGCTCGTTAAATAGAGACTTGATACATTACTTGCTGTCTGCGTTTGGGAGGGCGAAAATTGTTTAAATATGGTTAGAATACGTCAGCGTATGAAATTGATTTATTAAATATAATATTAACGCTACGATTCGGCTTTGATCTTCTTGTTATTATTATGTTTATAATTTGTTTATTTGAGATATTAACGTGCACTTTCTGAACCGAATGATTATATCAGCACAAAAAAAAGTCGATAAGCGAGTACGAAAGAGCCTACCAATTTAGCCGGGAAAAGTATTTTCTCATCACTTCCAGGGTTATTTTACACACCACAATCGACATGGGAACGACGGCTTTACTTCCCCTCCGAAGGAAGATTTTATACAGATTTTTATCATTCTAGAAAAATCCGTCTACAGAGTCCTGATTCTTAAGTCCTTAGTTCTTTATTATTAGCACCGCGTCTTACTACCCATTCGGGTTATACGCACTTACACTAATGTGTAATGGTAGAGTGATTGTGAGATGAAATGAAGGACCTACAGTTTAACGTGGGATCCGAACCACGGTGGAGGCCTGGCATTCCTCACATTCACAAGTTGTGATTAATACACATCTTGTCAGAGGTGAAGGAAGGGTTTGGCAATCAGATAAATCTGTGCCGGGACCGAGGATTGAACCCCGGACCCCCAGTACAGAAGTTTGACACCTTACCCCTAGACCGCCAGGTCATCCCCTTAGTCCTTACTCCGTAGAAGGTGGTTATCTTTAACTTTATAAGGACTAGTCTATACGGACTACCTATTACAGTTAAGTAAATATTTAAGCGCGCATAAAAACGAAAGCACCAATGACAGCGAAAGGATCTGTTACTGTTGAAACAACAAAAATAAATTATAGTTTTACGAAAAGATCTATTCCAAAAACTTTTTTTTTCTGAAAATTTAAATGGCCCGTGAAGATTGGGATCTAGGAGAACAGGTTTCTTCTGGGCGTCACTTTGGCAGTTTAAGGTGCGGCTGAAGGGAGTGCAAGTATTTTTTTACAGTTTTTATAGAATTGACATTTTTTGGCCAAAATAAATCAAATATTTCTCCAGTATCAACGTAGAGTTTAGTTTTCTGCACATGCTAATATCAACATATCTTGAATATCTGTCAAGGGTGTCCTGGAATTTTGTCAAAACTTTTTAAATAAAGAGAACAAGTTTTGACAAAATTCCAGGATACCCTTGACAGATATTCAAGATTTGTTGATATTAGCATGTACAGAAAACTAAACTCTATATTGCTACTGGAGAAATATTTAATTTATATTGGCCAAAAAAATGAAATGTTATAAAAACTGTGAAATTACTCGCGCTCCATTCTGCCACACCTTAAACTTCCCCTTAGTATTCTTTATAAACTCTGCTTCACAGATAAAGTCCGCTTGCACCTTGTTCTATCTCGGGGGTTCCCAAACTTTCTAGACTCGCGAACTACTTTCACAAACATCTGAACTGCGCGAACCTCCACGTCACGCACTTAATTTTATGCCTAATTTTTATAAAATATATTTATTAATTGCAAACAAAAGGTTTAATACAGTTAAATTAACCTATTATGGAACTGTGGGATACACCACCAAAAATAATGCAATACTATTGAAACCACGTGAATACAAATTCAAACAATTACTATACATTTATTTAAAAAATTAGAACTGAAATTAAATAAGCAAAATAGTAACATTTTCTTATCTTTATTGTCACAATATTATCAAATTTCACATGATTTTTTTTAAGTGGTACTGAAAATTGCTGCTTTGACATAACTGAAATCCCTTTTTGTAGTCACAAAATTCCACGTCGATTTAAGTTTCAAAAACTGTTTACGAGTTTTAATAGCTACTCACATCTTCGCGGGACTTAGTGAGAAGAATGTGCTTGCTTTGGATGGCACAAAGCTTTAAAATCTGGAAAGTGAAACAAATTATTGGTGGGGGGTGTAGAAAAAGTAAGGGTAGTTTTCTGAAGAGATAATGGACAGAAACCTCATTAAGTTTATATAATATAATCTTGTATATGTGCCTCACAAAATTTCACAAACTGTTCGTTAAAAATCCGCCATTATGGAAGTATTTTGGCGGACCCCTGGGGTTCGCGAACCACAGTTTGGGAACCGATGCTCTAGAAAATTATTTTCTTTCCAAGAATTTAATGGCTCACCTCTCTGGTCTAGTGGTTAGAGATCCTGGCTACAGGTCCAGAGGTACTGGGTTCTATCATGACGATTACAAAACCAAATATTTGAGAGTCAGTTGGTCTATAACGGGGTCAACTCATCCTCATGAATAGTTAGCAGCTCAGGTATAGAAAAGTGAGATTAAAGTCTAGGACTCGTTGTGCTGACCACATGCCACCCTCTATCCGCAAATGTTGGCACTATAATTGCCGACGGTGGCCATCACTTGGTCAGTATAGCTCGCTTGCAGTCTTACACCCCGGATTTTTTAT